>CAUJRU010001476.1:0-148325 GCA_963277665.1 Viscum album | reverse complement strand
TTTAGACAATATTATAAGCAAATGAAAATATCCTTTAAAAAGAAGGTATCAAATTACCTAGACGATGATTCATGTAATAATATTTATTCAAGTATTGATACAAGTTTTAAAAAAAATCCTGTAATATTAGGATGATGAAAAATATTGATCAATCCCCCACATCAAGGGTGGATAAAATTTCTATATAAATGGTTTTCCCCAATTCCAAGAAGGAGGTTCCACTCAAAAAATATTTTATAATAAGTAAAAGAAATATAATTTTCACCAAAAATGATGTTAATGAAATTTAAAATAAATTATTGGTGTCACTAAAAGTTGGGGTAAAGGGATCTGGAATATTGTAATAGGATGAAATTTTTTGAAAACAATAGTTTTTATTTGTGGGGAGAAAAAACAAATATATGGGTAGACTTGCAGCATAGAGGAATAATCTAAAAAATGAATCTATCTTGAAAAAATAGATTTCATTTCCTTGTATATATCGGTGAGTATTGAAATAGAAGTGATCACTATTATGATGAGTTTGGTATGTACCAATAT
Organism: Viscum album; assembly: GCA_963277665.1. Lineage (NCBI taxonomy): Eukaryota > Viridiplantae > Streptophyta > Magnoliopsida > Santalales > Viscaceae > Viscum > Viscum album. Next base: position 147,785 of record CAUJRU010001476.1, on the reverse strand, counting down.
TTCACAAATAATTTAATACTTTAATTATATTTCCAAAACTAAAAAAGGATAAGTAAGAAAATATTGTGATATTCCATTTGTGAAATGTAAAAAAATACTAGTATGATAAATACCTCCATGCAAGAAAATTGATTGATATTTTCCTATATAAATGACTTGGAGATTTTTGTTAATAATATCCCTATTCACATGTGAGATATTGATCATAATGAAAAATTATAGAAAACAATTCAAGATAGAATACATATCATTTAAGAAAATCTAGGTTCATTGGTTTTTTTAGGTTTTCTTAACGTGTGGGTATAAAGCATAATCATGATGTTATAACATGTCATTTATCTAAAAATGAATTATTTGAGGGGAATTAATGTTGAATATCTCATAATACATTATCATTGAAATAATTTTTTGTACATAAACCTAACCAACATTAAAATTATAAATTTATTTCAATTATGGGAATATGATTGTGGCATATGTAATCATAAGGGTCACACACTTGTCAAATGGAAAAAATTATTTGTAAAATACATTACCTATTCTATAAATGGTATAGGCCATAATAGAAATATATTGGCAAGTTATGAGAATATTTTGAGAAGATACATAATATTGATAATGAGTTAATAATTTTCTTCCAAATCAAGGAAAATTTCCCAATAAATTAAATGAAGCTAAACATTTTTTAAATATAGTGGAGTTAAAGTGATTATAAAATCTATTGTGTCTATTTCCTTATGTGAATGAAAAATATATTCATTACATAAAGCTAAAAAATGCCTGAAATATCTTCATGGTTATTTGTATCTATCTAAAAATATAATTAAATAACCCATGGCTGCATGTTCACAAATGAATATAATGGAAATAAGGTATATCACACAAATAAGATGTTCCTTGGAATTATAAAGACGGTAAAGAAGATAAGACTAATAACATTAACTTGATTCAAGTAAAATACTACAAAAATTATATTGGGGGAAAATAATATCAAAGGGAATTAAAGAAAATTGATGCATCCCTTGTGGGGAAGCATTTATTAGATGTAGTTATCAAATATTTATTACATGGTAATTGTAGAGCTTCAATATAGATTTGTAAATTTGGATGATGATCTTCACAATCACTCATGAATCTATACACTATGTGAATTTATAATGACTATAATGTGGGATTTTATATAGTTTTATGTTAGAGGAGATATATTTATTTTAGTAGAACTATCTTATTTTTTTCAACATGTTTATAGAATATGGTATTTCATTGATATATATAATTATTTCCAAAACCATAAATAGTTTAGAATTTCAATAAATGATTACAGAAGCATATATGTTTTTATATAACATAGAAAACTTCTTTATTTTCATCTTTTTTCTAAAATTTTGTAACCCATGATGACTTAGAGCTGATTATCTAAAATATTCATGATTTGTGACCAAAATTACATCATCCCTCTCTTGAATGTGTTCGAGAAAGCATATTTTTAGGGCGGAGAACTTTTTTTATAAAATTTATGTAATGTGAATATCTTGAATACCATTTTTCATTAATCTTCAATAATGTAATAACGTTTGAGAAAACAAGCTAATATTTTCAATAGTGATAATGTGAATATATATTGACATCAAAACCCAAATGGGGTTTTTTATCTCAAGGGATTCATTAGTTCTAAAGGAAGTCTTATTATGTGTTTGGATAATTGAGGATGAAGTGATGATTCTTTTGGAAAAAAATTTGACTCATTTAGTGTAATTAGTTTACATTTTGGGACAATTCTCCATGTGATTTATGTTGATTATTGATGTGATCTTTTGTTCAACGACTTATGTATATGTTGTAACATTGTTTACTACAATGGAATAAAGAAGTAAATTTCATGAAATATTTTTTTATTTGTATGAAGAATTAAAAAATTCCCATATTAAATGAAATTGAATTTTAAATGATGAATATTTTTTGTGGATGAGGAGGTAAAGAAGAAGATTTAGTCTTTTCTGGAACATTTTGAGTAATTTTCGCACTGTGTTTTTATTGGATTATATAAAAATTGGCCAACCAAATGAGCAAACCTACCTACATACACCATACTCTTGTTAAAGGACATTATAACCCTGAATTTATGCTATCCCTTCCAATCCACAATGTGGAAGAAAATTTGACAATATGTAGGTTTATAGGGGAATACTCGGGTGAGAGAATATGGTATGTTGGTACCAGTGGGCTAGAATAGTTATGATGTGACCCATGAGGTGAGTGTGGCATGTCATAGGTCAATATCCCCATGGTCAGTTAGAATAATATTTGGATAATGGAGTGATATATGGGAGAGTGAAACCATACAAATATTTTATTAAGGATGGAAGTATATCATGAACTATTCATACAATAAATATGTTATTCCTAAATCATTGATTGCCATATGGATTTACTCAAAACTTTTCAATCACTACTAACTATTTTCTTCATCCAAATTCCATCCTATTTTTTTTTGAACATTCATATGAAAACCATACATCACATGAGATTAAACATGAATACCATGTCAATATTTAGAAACATTAATACATGCATGAAATCACATCCATTCATGCCTGATGTGACACGTAAGTGGGAAGATGAATCTGTTGGGTGAAGTTGAAACTATAACATGAAGCCATTAATTTATGATATATGGATGACATGATCGCTTGAATACATAGATAATGAAATACTAGTACCATGTAATGTTTCACTTGAAGGAATATATTTTTTATTGATACCACATGATCAATAATCGATCATATTATTTCATCACATGAAAAATAATATAAATCCCATTGCATTAATATTAATTAATTTACAATTTCTAGCATGTGAATAATTCATAAATGTTGAGAAACATAAAATTAAGTAATATAGACTATTTATGTGACATCATAATAAGTCCACCATGGTTTCACATGATCATATTATGTGATAATATGTCATTGTGTTCTCTTTGGGCTCAGATAAAGAATCCAGGAAACAATCTTTGGCATTAATGAGATATTAAGATAATTAGAAGATTTAAAACATCATTTAAATTACATTATTTTAATAGCATAGAAAGTGATAAGATTTATATATGCTCAATTTTATAGATTAAAGTATATGTATCCCTACTACAAATATTTTTGAGATATTCCTTATTTATGGTAAACATATCACTTCTGTGATTTCGTCAAGTAAAGGTGAAGGAAAGACATGTGATCTGATAACATTAAGGGTATTTATGGACAATTTGTGTATTATAAAGAGGTAACCATCAGGCCTTTATTGTCTCACAAAGATTATAATTTTTCTCTTGAAAAAATCATTTATCATTTGAAGGAAGATGAATTGTTTTGTGTTAATTGTTCATGTAAACACCTTACATGAAGTACCTTTATAAATTTTCAAAAATAGTACAAGGTTATGTGAAATGGATTATTAAATTTGATTCATAATTTTATTTTATTTATATTAATTTTCATGACAGAACACAGTTCATGTGAATCATCAATTTTCATGAAGAGTAATCAATGAAAAACATTTCATGTAGTCCATGACTGACCTGAAACCTCTTTTCAACATTGAAATACATTGATCACTAGAAAGTAATATCTTATAAGAAGAATAATGGGGTTCTTGATATATTTTTATTTTAAATTAATTATTTGAGAAGTAATATAAATTAAAGAGAGTAATTATGTTTTATGTTAAATGGATAGGCAATATGCATCATTTAATGCACGTATGAGTTAAATTGAGAATCCAAAAAGAAAGTGAGTTGAAATTCAGTCGGACTATTATTACATTAAATAATATTTAATAACTTGTATTGTTATCTATAATTATTGTAATTTATTTTGGGACTTTTTCATATATATGGAAGAATTATATCATGATAATTTTGATTAACTAAGGAATAATAGATTATATGTTTAAAATCATAACTAATTGAGAAAGTTTAGTAGACCTAATCATCATTTCAATAGGTTCTTGAAGTGTAAACAATTGGGATAGTTTATCCAAGAATAATTTCAAGAATAATGTGCATCTATTTGTGTAAAATAAAATAGGTGAATAAGATTTTAATATCAAAACATCAAAGCTGAGAAGAAGAATGATCGTTTATAAACTATTTCTAAAGAGGATATTTGAAAATATGACATGATTGGGGGTACAACCAACCAAGGATGAATAATCATTTTTTGGGGTATAACCATGATTAACTGGAAAAAAATAATGTGGTGTATAAAAAATTTCTTCCCAAACCATTGCATTCAATGATTAGATTGTAGTGGTGAATTGATGTTGAGGTAATTAACAACTAGAAAAGTTGTTAGTATTTTCAATGAATCTTGTAAATTATTTTCTTTTTGATTTCTAATTTTACTTCAACATAATAATAGATATTTTTATATATAAATTAGTGTAATAAGAAACTGTAACAACTCTAATTGTAATAATTGAAAAAAAATTAAAAATAAACCACGGATTTACCCCCACCCACACAGTTTTCTATCTAGTTTTTGGTTCTTTAATTTACATTAGTATTTTAATATCTTGATATAAATAGATCCATATAATAATTTAATGAATATTGACGTGGTTTAAAATTATTTTTAAAATAAATAATTCAATCATTAAAAAACTATTTTTATGATAAAGTATAATGTGTCGACCTTAAACATTAAAAAATCTTGAGATTTAATAATTAATTCACATTTATGATCATTTATGGTTTAGAGTTTTATATTTTTTTTAAAAAGTTGGGGCCGAAGCCTCATTTTTATTATTAAATCAAAGAAAAGACATCTTTTAACTGGGTTGACGGAAACCCATTACATAGACCGAAGGCCCAGTGGGCTTGTAGCCCATTACATAGCCCGAAGGCCCAAATTCTATGGTCAATTCACATTCTGTGAATAGTAACCTACTACTACAGTATCGCCGCCGCTACAGTGCCCTGCCGCCGCTACAAAAAAACTCAAATTTATATACAGTGGATCTAACTACAACAGTATCCATTTCATGACTAATATAAAATTTTTAAAATAAAACTTGATTTATTTTTCGTGAATAAAATATTATTAACATGTTTTATTCCCTTAAACGTACTTATACCCTATGAAAACATATTAAAAACATGTGATGATCACCAAAATCTCTATAAGGGGTATAAATTAAGGAAACAAAATGTTAGTCCATGAATATTTATAAAAACATGAAATCCTAAGAATCCTGGAAAAAATTCATATAAATCATAAATTTTAAAGGTAACTTATAGAACCCATATCATACTTAGATTGTAGCTTTCATAACTACATAGGGAGTAATCTTCATGGTTACTTTTGGAATAACCATAAAAGTATATTCCCTAAATCTATTAAGAGAAACCTTATTATATAATACCATCTCATTACCCAATTCATTGGAGAGCTATCATGAGCTCACTCGCCATTAGTTTATCATGGAACAATCCCTATACATAAGCAATGTCCAAGAACCATAACATAATCAAAACACAAAAAACATGTATAATGGAAAATCTTATTTCTAAATTGCTACCATAAGATAACATGTATGGATACTCATATTGTAAATCCATTCTAAAAACGATTTTTAATACCAAAGTAATAAAAAGGGAATATGAAATTTACTTTTCCATTTATAAACAATATGGATTGTAGAGGAATCCAAATACAAAATATTTGTCACATCAGCAGAAAGGTCATTATCACCACCTATGTAAAAAAACATTCTTTTTTGCGGTTTAGTAAAATGATTAGTAGAAAAATATTAGTTTTGAATAACATTGATATAAATTAAAATTAAAAGGGGTTTATCAATCATTTTATACAACATATATGTGTATAATATGATCATATGCCTTAATGAAGGTAGATTGAGATGAAGTCCCTAACCTATAGCCTGACTCATCACATATAATATTTATATTTCAAAATAATAATCTTAGTTTAATTTATACATTCATGAGATACTTTTCCTGGTATATTATTCCTTTTAAATCACTTATTACCTTTTCATAAAAACTACATACATATGTATGTTTATATCAGATGTTTTGTCAATATTCGGTACATGAGTCAAAAATGAACATTGTTTTGATGTCAATAGTATGTGTGGTAAAAAGTTCATCATCTCTGGAGTTTTATTAACAACATAAATATCACTTTTATACAATAATCATTATTTTTAAATTAAACTATTAATTATGTTAATGAAAAATGATCAATTTAATATTTACTGAGAAGGTAGGTCGTACATATGCAGGAGTTACTTTTTCATTTTTCATTGATCATTTTAGAAATAAGGTAACTATTATTTTATATTTATAAAATTATCATTATATTATAAACATAATAATAATATTTTAATTATACTTATATATATTATACATGTGATGTAGTGAGTAAAACAATTCACAATGCTTCGGAGAGGTGATAGTTCACCCATACGCACAAACAACATTATAGTTCTTATGTACATCGAAGCTAAGAAAATAATTGAAAAATTATTATTTTAAAATGATAAATATTTATTGAATATAAAATTTTAATATTAATTACAACATTATAAAAAATCTTAATATACGTTAATGGAAAACAAACTAAATTGGTTTGTGGAGGTGACGGTTCACATGTATGCACGAACAATTAATTATTTTATAATTAGATGTATGCGGAGATGTATTTAGGTGATGATATTTACATAATAACATCTAATTATATTTAAGATACTATATTTATTATCTAATCACGGTTGGAGGATACTTTAAGGAAATATAAGAAGAAATTAAATTTCAATACTTACAGAGAATGATACCTCTTCTTTGATAGATCACCTTCGAAGAACACCTAGACACCTCAATAAAGGGTGTTATGCCTAAAATATAGCCTCTATAACGTGATGATGGATTCTAGGAATGGTTTTATATAGAATTTTTCTAAATAAAAATTCATTGGATGTGCTAGTATTAGAGAAGAGAGGGTACATTTTTATAAGAGAGGGTATGGGTACCCTTAGAAAATCATAAAATATTAAATTAATATGATTTAATTTTTTATTCTAAATTATTCCACATGAGATATTTCTATGTGAAGGTGATTATAGTACCAAAATATATCATCAAATGATTTTTTAGACATGTATTAATTTTATTTTAAACCTTATCTTTTCAGATTACCATTAATTAATCTCTTTTAATTTAAATTGTATTAATAATGTTTTAAATTTTAAGATACATTAAATTTTAATTATATGGGATAAATTTCGTTTAATTGGAGACTTAATGAACTTTTAGACCTTATAATATTGACATAGTAAGTTTAAAATATTTTTTGTATTTTTAAATAATTTAATAAATTACTATTTATATTAAACATCAATTAAGTCAATTTCTATTGTATTCATTTAATTTAATTTAAATAAAATCTATAGTGGGACATAAATTCAAACCAAATCATTTAATTATATTATAAAATATAATATTCACCTAGTAAAGTATTGTATGACAAATAATATTAATTTAAATATTTACTATATCATTTCTTTGATTCTTTCATTAATTAGGCAGTCACTCAATCATCATTGCGCCCTAATTAAATTTAATTACTTAATGTCGAAAAATTATAAATAAGTATCATTATTTAGGAAATCATTTTATAATTATAATAACTATTTATAGTGGAATATATCACTTATATAAACCCTTATTCTCATTGTTCTACTTGGAAGATATATGTTTATAACTTATTTTCATTTTCATTAATTGAAAAATTATAAGTGTCATAATAACACCCATATCACTTCCTAAGGACAAATTTTTGTCCCATGTGTTTTATTGGTCGGAAATATCACATAAAACTGCATTATTACATGTGTTAGGGTATTTTTATATTATTATCATATTATTTTTACCATTATTTACGTGATTTACTCTTTAACCGTGGTAAATAAAATTAATTACCAAAGTTACTATTCATCATGTCCAAATATAATAGATTCATATTTAAAAAATATATAACATATTATTCCAAATATGGAAACTGTATTTTTCAAATTCCAATCATAGAAGATGCAATAATTAATTTAAAATTTATTACCATTGTCAAATATGTGAAAATGAGTTTTTTTAAAGTAAAAAATCAATAAAGGATTGCCATGTGTTTATATAAAATATATATGTAAAATAATATCAAATGACCAAGAGTATTTTAAATAATAAAAAAATTAATTCAATTAAAATTTATGACCAATTAAATGGATAACATAACTATATAATTAAATTACACAAAAAGGCAGTTTTGAATTATAATGTATAATTTTTCATTATTCATTAAAATATGAATTTTATCAAAAAAATATCTAAATTTTAACCAAGGAAAGTGTTTATTTTCCAATTCCAAACAATAATTTTATTATTTCAAATAGAACATTGAAATTTTAAAAAAGAAATAGTTAAAAATAGTTCACCATAAAAATGTTGTAAAACTACATTTAAAAAATATTAGAGTATTTTATTCTTAAAATAGGATTTAATCTCATTTGAGGCGTCAAAAATTTATTTTATGAATGTGAAAATATTTTAAATACATGTTTAAATATAATATTTTTATTTAATTTCATTCTTACTAATTCAATGACTAGTAATTACTTACCATTTAATATATTAATATGAATAACATATTATTTTTTGGTATAACATTGTTCTGTGTGCATCAAAAGATATAGAAAAAACCCATTGTTTCATTTAAGGTATTCTATTCAAAAATGAATACACTTTTAATCAAAATAAACATTTAATTCATAATAATTAATTGATATTAATGATTATTATTCTATAAGTACTAGGGATGTTACATCCTTCCACCCTTTTAAAAATGGTGTCCCTATAATTTTATTTTCATCTAAAATAAGTGGGGGTATTTATCCATCATATAATTTTTAGATTCCCATGTGGCCTCTTCAACTATATGGTATTCCATATAACCATATAATGACAAATAATAATATTCTGTAACACAACCTCATTAAGGTCATGAATCGAGATTGGTTTTTCCTCATAAGAATGATTCTCTTCCAACTAAACTATTTATATACTCAAAAAATTAGATAGATCCTAACATATATTTTCTCAAAATTAAAATATGAAAAACATTGTGTACATGGGATAAACATGAAGCTAATTCCACTCTATATGCAACTAGTCCAAATTTATCCTAGATTTCAATGTGGCCAATGAATCGCAGACACACGATTCATTTCTTACCATAACGCATCACACTTTTCCTTAGAGAAACTTTGAGAAATAAATTATTGCCTATCTTGAAAGAAATATCTTTATTCCAGTTATCTGCATAACATTTATACCTGTTCCATGCTAGCCTCTTGTGTTTTTGAATCAACTGAACATTTTCGGGCATCTCTACTACCCATTATGGTTCCATCAACTTCCTTTCACATACTTTTTTATCTTATTTATAAGGCCATGTGAACACAAGACCCTCTTCTACAAATTATGATGTAAACTCTCCCACTTGGGGAGATATTAGGCCAGAAAGCCTCCAGTAAGCAATAGAGGTCATAGAACATAGTCATGAGCCGTCTTGATCACCCATAGACCCTTTCCACGTAAGAATCATTCACCTACTTTGTAACATCCCATGTAAGTAATGAATAATATATTTTCTTATATATGTCTATTTAAGAATTATATAGTGTTTTAGAGGCATAAAATGAGAACAATCTTAAGCATGGAATACACCAATATTTTTAAAAGATTATTTTATTTCCTTTTGATGGAAAACCATTTTTAAATCAAACTTTTGAAAATTTTATAAGCTCTATTTTTCAAAATAAACTTATTATTTATTACTGGTAAATTGAAATTTACATTGGGTTAATTGTTGGTATGTTTCTGACAATGTTCATTTTTTAATGAATAGTGAAAAATACTACATTTTACATCAGAACTACTTTTTTATCTAATATAATTATATGGTTAGATTATCTTTTTAATTGGTCATAATTTTTATTTAGAATATATATTTACCATTTAATCCAATTGTGGTCATTATAATTAATTTCACATTGGAATTGGGTATAAACAAGTGCCAAACATTTCATAGGTATTGTTTCAAAAAAAACCCACTATTTGTTTTGATAGCGGGAATTATTTTCAAATTCATTATTGCAATTTCTATGTTGGGAATTTGGTAAAATGGATTACATATTTGAAATCATAAGGTCAATATTATGTAATTAATACTCTTTTTTTGGACATTATGAATAGTAACAACGGTAATTATCATTAATTATCATGATTAATTAGTTATCTGGTAGTTATGGATAATAAAATAATATCATAATAATAACAAATGACCCCAAAATGTGTCCTAATGATACTTTTTGTGTCATTTCCGACCATTTTATGCCTTTTTCCAAACATTGGGACCCCATGGAATCACTTTTGGTTGAAAGTGACACTTTATCATTTTATTTTTAAAGAAATGAGTATATCACTAAAGAATGTATCACCCGAGTAAAACATTATTAGTTTTGTATATGTAAATGATATCTTAGACTATGAAAAGTCATTGGAAAGTTAAAAATATTTCATACATCATAGTATTTTGTTTATAATTTTTAGACATTAAATAAATTAAATTATTTATGACATCATGATGATGCAGCGACTACCTCATTAATGAACGATTTAAGTAAAATGAAAAGATAATGTAAAATATAAGACATACACTTGTCAAAGACCTTTTGTATGAGTATATTTCTAACCATAATCACCTTATCCTAAAAATATATCACTGTGGGACCTTTTAAATCCGAAACTCGTTTTAAAATAAATTAACATTTCTTTACTTTCCAAGAGTACACCTCCTCTCCTCTTATAAAAGGCCCCCACCTCTACCTCATTACCCACACTTCTCAAGCCATTGGCTTGACCAAACTTGGAACATTTCATCTATACACTTCCATCTATTCATCCTATAAGCCTTACATTAGGCATAATGCTCTTCAAAAAACCATTTTGGTTCAAACCAAGAAGAGTTACCCGATTTAAAGATTATGTCTTCACTTGTGTTCTTTTGTTTTATTTTGCTTCTCTAACCCCCTAAACTCTTTTTATTCCTTTCTTTTGTAACAAAAATAGTATCTTATATATCTTATGACGCTGTTATGAGATGTATTTGAGCTACACTTACGCACACTTATGCCTAATGGTTAAATAACATACTGTTTCCGTGGATGGCGAATTTCTGCTACACGAAATGATGATTTTTCAATATCATTTTAACACCTTTAAAGGTGTCCATTAAGATGTAACTATATTTATATATTATATATATTATGTTTACTCTTTCCTTATACTTCTGTTTTTTTCATTTATGGCATACCATTATGGTTTTCGTTATGGGTAAACGTGATATCATCATTTTAGGAAGTGCCGACTACCGCCCCCTCAATGTGATTTGATTCATTAAATCCATATGTGGGAAGTATAAAGGATGGAGTTAATGATATTATATCTGATATTATACTGGAATTATAATATACCTTCATATCATTATGATTTCATTCCATTAAATACTAATAGAAATGAAAGTAGCATTCATGCGTACGTACGGCTTACCGTCTCCATGAACGATGCATTTCAATTCTTACCTATAAATGTTGTGTAATATTATAAATTCATTAATATACTGGATATTTATGTTATATATGATATCTAAATCATTAATATAATTTTGGATATAATGGTTATTTTACCACATGAACAACTTGTAATTGTAAGAAGTTTATTTTTGGGCTCAAGTACCAAAGATCGAAAAATTGACCGTTATTAACTTATATAATTACATAGTGTTCATAACCTGGTAATAAGATATATAAAAGGAATAATGATCTTGAAAAAGGTTCTTAATCAGGTAGAAATTAACTCAAGTTTATTATTCATGAGATTAAAGAACGATCGAGTCAAGTCAGATACGAGGTATGAGACTTCATCTCAATCTCCTTTCATTGAGGCATATTTTTTTTGTACACAACGTTATTTTATACGGTGTATAAACCACTTTGACTTTTATATTTATTCAAAATGAATATTTTTTATACGAATTATTCTACTAAATGAAAAAAGATAATGTTTTTTTCATACGTATGCGGTGACAATGACTTCTCCGCCGCTGTGACCATTATTTGAGTTTCGGCTTCCTCTACAAGCCATAACTTATTTTTAATGAAAAATAAATACCATGTTTTACTTTTCATTTATTTTGGTATTTAAAATGGTTTTGATAATGTTTTTTTATATCAAGTTGTTTTGGATATCTTTTCATTGAAATGGTTAAATGTTATGTTTCATTTATGCATGTTTTATGTTAGATGATTATGTTATGGTTCTTGGGTATTTTTTATGAAGACGGGTGGTTCCGTGATAAAATAAGGGCGGGTGATCCCGTGATAGCTCTCTAATGCATTAAGAAAACACGAAGGGGTTAAACGTTAAGGTTTGTTAGAAGAAATTTAGGGAATGACTGTGATGGGTATTCCAAACATAACCATGAGGGTTACTCCCTACGTAATAATGTTATGAATGCCTCAATTTACCTTCATGTGTTATGATGTCTATGATTTATTCATGATTCGATGAGGCACGATAAAGTGCCTATGTATTATGAGTAAAGTATGATTTCATTAATTCTTATGTATACATGGACTAATGTTTTCATTTTGTACTTTTATATCCCTTACTGAGCTTTTTATGCTCATCCCATGTTTTTGAAATGTTTTTCACAGGTCAATGGAAAGGTACTTAATGTGATGATAGTGTCAAGGAAGTGTCAATAAAGAATCCATGTTTTATTTTAAATATGTTTACGTTGATGGTAAAAATGAGTACTATCTTTTATGTAACAACTTTCTTTAAATGTGGAATGTAATGCATGATTTATGATCTAATTCCCTAGAACTCTAAACATAAAAATATCCTCAACGTTTATTCTAGAAATAACTCAAGATTCAGTAATGTTTAAGTCTGGGGCCTTATAGATGGTATCAGGGGTTAGTTTCGATAACATTATGAGTTTTAATTCTATTAAATTATTATCCAAAAATATTTTTTTATGGTCAAATTGAAATGATATATCATTTGAATATTACCATGTTGCTTCATCTAAGACATGTTTGTTCGAAATGGTTTTCTGCTGAGGAAATAGGGAAGCAGTGCTAGGAAGGCATACAGAAGGAAATGACCTTCCGAATCAGCATCCTGAGATGGTCAGAATTGGAACTGAACATTTTGTTGTAGCAATGGCACAATTGACTCAAGCAATAAATGGTGGTGGTATCCATGCACGAGATCATCCAGATCAACTGCGGAGGAACATGTCAGTGGTGGAACATTTCATGAGGCAACATCCTCCATCATTCATAGTATCATCTGACCATGTGCTAGTTGAAGGGTGGATTAAAGCACTGGAGAAGATTTTCAATGTCATGGGGTGTTCAGAAAATCAAAATGTTAGTTTTGAAATTTACCGTTTGGAGGGTGAAGCAAATCAGTGGTGTTCGATGGTTAAAAATATCAGGGATGATGATGAGATTGATTCTCTCGACTAGGATGAATTCAAAGGTATGATTCTTGAGAAATATTTCCCTAAGGCTATTCGACTTAGGATGGAAAAAAAATTCTTGGAATTGAGGCAAGAGGACGACATAGTGGATGCTTATGAAGAATGGTCCACTCGATTGGCAAGGTATGCTCCAAATTTTATCCGAGACCTTGATAGTAAAATCAATCATTCTTACTAAGGATTAAATCCAAAATATCGAAGGGCGTTAGATTCTCTTGAGTTCAGATGTTATGAAAATATTGTTCGATGTGCTAAGAAGGTGGAAATGGAGTTTTTAAATGATCAGGTGTTCTATAACAACCAACAGAAGAAAAGACAGAGGTGGCAGGAGAAAGGAACGAATTCGTCAAAAAGGTCTGATGGTATGAAATCTAAGTTTCTAGTTTGTGATAAATGTGGTAAAAAGCTTGTGAGGGATTGTCTTTTGAATTCTGGAAAGTTCTACCGATGTGGTAAGATTGGACATAAGGCTCGTGGTTGCACTGAAAAAGATCAGGGTGATTGTAAGACCAAATTTGATTTACAGTTAGTGAAATGTTTCAAGTGCAATGAGATGGGTCATTATGAAAACAAGTGTCCGACAAAGATCTCGAGTGATTGGAAGCAGTTAGACTACAAGCAGAAAGGGGTGGTGAAATCCTTTGCAACTACTTTAGCAGATTTTGGGCCATCAAATGAAGTAGTATCAGGTACTTTGTTTTTTCAGATTATTCCAGTGTTCTGTTTGATTCAGGGTATACACATTCCTTCATCTCTGAAAACATTTCTTGTAAATTGGGAATACCATCTCAAGAAATGACTCCTGATCTTTTTTTCAAAACACATTGCGGAAATTTTTAGGCAAAAAGAATTTATAATAATCGTCCTATCCTTATCCGTGGAAAGAACCTACTTGCGAACCTTATTGTTTTACCTCTAGTTGAGATTGATGTTATCATGGTTATGGATTGGCTCTCTATTTACCATGCTAAGATTGATTGTAGTGCTAAAGAAGTTTCTTTTCCAAAATACTTTCAGTTTGTGTACAAGAATGAACCCTTACTGTTGATAACATATCAAGAGGCTGAGAAACTTGAAAAAGATGGAAATGAATGTTTCCATGAACATATTTTTTTAAACAAACTGTTCAGATTAATGATGTGCTAGTGGTAAATGAGCATCCTGATGTTTTTCCTGATGAGTTTCCTGGAATAATACTAGATCAGAAAGTTGAATTTACTATTGACTTAGTTCCTGATGCTACGCCAATTTCAACCCCCCCCCTATCGAATGGCTCGAATTGAAATTTTAGAGTTGAAGGAGCAATTACCAGATTTATTAGAGAATGGTTTCTTTCGACCTAGCACATCACCATGGGGTTCTCCTGTTTTATTTGTAAAAAATAAAGATCGTTCTATAAGAATTTGCATTGATTATAGAGCCTTTAATAAAATCATTTTAAAGAACAAATTCCCTTTGCCTCATATCGATTATTTTTTTGATCAACTCCAGGGAGATTTGTGTTTTTCAAGGATTGACCTGAGATCGGGGTACCATCAGTTAAAGGTAAAGGAAGCAGATATTATGAAGACTGCATTTTGTACAAGATATGGCCATTATGAATTTGTAGTTATGCCTTTTTGGATAACCAATGCACCTTCTGTATTCATGGACCTTATGAATAGAATTTTCCATGAGTTTTTGGATAAGTTTTTGGTTGTTTTCATTGGTGATATTTTGGTGTTTTCAAAAAGTAAAGAGGGGCATGAAAGGCATTTAAGAGTTATTTTGACAACCAAAAAAGAAAAAGAAATTGTATGGGAAATTAATCAAGTGTGAGTTTTGGTTGCAACAAATTTCTTTCCTTGGTCATATTGTTCTTAAAGATGGAATAATTTTGGATCCTGCAAAAACATAGGTTGTTGAAGAATGTCCAAGACCCAAAAATGTAACTGAGATTCGTTGTTTTCTTGGTTTTTCAGGCTATTACCGATGATTTGTTAAATGTTTTTCACAGTTATCTAGTCCAAAGAATAAGTTGACTCGGAAGGGTGTTAAGTTTATTTGTACACAAAATGTGATGATTGTTTTCAGGAATTGAAAAGAAGATTGGTCAATGATCCAGTTTTGGCACTACCTTCTAGGAATGGTGAGTTTGTTATCTATAGTGATGTTTCATTGAAAGGACTTGGTTTATTCCTAATGCAGAATGATCTGGTAATTTCGTATGTTTCACGTTAGTTGAAAACTCAAGAGTTAAATTACCCTACACATGATTTGGAATTAATTGATGTTGTTTTCGCTTTAAAATTTTGGAGGCATCATTTCTATGGTGTAAAGTGTGAAATATATACTGATCACAAAAGTTTATTGTATTTATTCACTCAGAATGAATTGATCATGAGACAGTGGAGATGGCTAGAATTGATCAAGGATTATGATTGTACAATTCATTACCATCCTGTAAAAGCAAATAAAGTGGTTGGTGCATTGAGTTGAAAAAGTCATGCTTCATTAACAATGTTGTGTTTGGAACAAGATCCTTTGGTTAAGGATTTTATTAACTTTGGCATAGAAGTTGTTGGTATAGGATGTCCATCTGTTTTGTTTTAGGTATCAGTGATATCTTCTCTATCAGATAGAATTAAGCCAGCACAGAAGCAATATAGTGAGTTACAGAAAAAGGTAGAGCTGGTTCAGAAAGGTAACTTTCCTGAATTGAACATTGGTAATGATTGTGTTTTGAGATTTTGGATGAGATTGTGTGTGTCGTGTGATTGAAAATTGAAAAGAGAGTTGTTATGTGAAGCTTATAGTTCTCAGTTTTCAGTCCATCCATGCAATACTAATATGCATAGAGATCTTTGGGAGTATTATTGGTGTGAAGGAATGAAAAGAGATATTGCTGATTTCACTGTTCAATGTTTGATTTGTCAACAGGTTAAAGCAGAGTGGAAGTTACTAAAGGGTATGCTTCAACCTTTACCTGTACCAGAGTGGAAATGGGAGAATATATCCGTGGAATTCGTTGTGGGATTTCCGAAGACACCTCGAGGTAATAATGCAATATGGGTTATTGTTGATCACTAGACTAAATCCACTCATTTCCTTGCTGTAAGAGATAATTTTTGCATAGATCAACATTCCCGTTTGTATCTTAAAGAGACAGTTAGGTTACATGGAGTTCCTCTCTCCATTGTATCTGATCGTGATCTCAGGTTCACTTCTAACTTTTGGAAAAGGCCTTCAGAAGTCCTTGGGTAATGAATTAAATTTTAGCACAGCTTTTCATCCTCAATAAGATGGGCAGTCAGAACGAACGATTCAGATATTGGATGATATTCTACGTGCTAGTTTGATGGATTATTAGGGAAGTTGGGACCAACAACTTTATTTGGTTGAGTTTTCTTATAATAACAGTTTTTATTCCAGTATACAGATGGAACCATTTGAGGCATTATATGGGAAACGATGTCTAAGTCCAGCTTTCTGTGATGAAGTGAGTGAAAGGAAGTTGATAGGACCGTAATTGGTAGAAGAGTTGGTAGAAAAAGTTCAGTTGATAAAGAAACACATGATAATAGCTCAGAGTAGGCATGAAACTTAAGCGTACAACAGGAGGAAGGATCTCTCTTCTGAGGTAGGTGATTATGTATTCCTCAAAGTTTCACCATGGAAAAGTGTGATGTGATTTGGTAAGAAAGTAAAGTTGAGTCCAAGGTTCATTGGACCATATGAAATTCTGTAGAGAGTTGGATCAGTTGCATACCAAGTGGCTTTACCTCCGAGTTTATCTCAGGTACACAATGTTTTTCATGTTTCAATTTTAATGATGTACATGCCAGATCCATCTCATGTTTTGAGTCCAGAGGTAGTCCAACTGGAAGAGAATCTATCTTATAAGGAACAACCGGTCTAGATTCTTGACCACAGGGAGAAAGTTTTGTGGAATAAGGTGATTCATCATGTAAAGGATTTGTGAAAAACCCACATGATTGAAGAGGCAACATGGGAATCTGAAATTGCAATGAGGGATAAATTCCCCCACTTATTTGATAAGTAAATAAATTGTGGGGAAGCAATTTTCTAAAGGGGGAAAGGATGTAACATCCCATGTAAGTAATTAATAATAGATATTCTTATCTATTTCTATTTATGAATTAGATAGTGTTTTATAGGCTTCAAATAAGAACAAATCCAATCTTAAGCATGTAATAGACTAATATTTTTAAAAAACTGTTTTACTGCCATTTAATGGAAAACCATTTTTAAATCAAAAATTTGACAATTTTATAAGGTCTATTTATCAAAATAACCTTATAATTCAAGATTGGGAAGTTGAAATTTACCTTGGGACAATTTTTGGTATTTTTCTGACAATGTCCATTTTTAATGAATTGTGAAAAATACTGTATTTTACTTCAAAACTGCTTTTTCATCTAATTTAATTATATGGTTATATTATCTTTTTAATTGGTCATAAAGATTAATTATAATATATTTTTACAATTTAATCCAATGATGTTCATTATAATTAACTTCACTTTCGAATTGGGCATAAACAAGTGCCAAACTTTTCAAAGATATTGTATCAAAAACCCCCGCTATTTGTTTTGACAGCAGGAGTTATTTTTAAATAAATTATTGAAATTTATATGTTTGTAATTTGGTAAGATGGATTATATATTTGGATTCAGAAGTTCCAAATTATTTAATTAAGGATCTTTTGTTTTTTGACATTATAAATAGTAATGACGGTAATTATCTTTAATTGTCATGATTAATTAGTAATCAGGTAGTTAAGGATAATAAAATAATATCATAATAATAACAAATGACCCCAACTTGTGTCCTAATGCTACTGGTTGTTTCATGTCTGACCATGGGATTCCTTTTTCCAATCTTTTGGACCCCATGGAATCACATTTGGGTGAAAGTGACACTATATCATTTTATTTTTAAAGAAATGAGGATATTACTAAAGAATGTATTGCCCGAGTAAATTTTTTTTATATTTTTCTATTTAAATTATCTCTTAAACTATAAATAATAATTATAAAGCTAAATATATTTCCTAAATCATAGTATTTTTTTAATTTTTAGACATTAAATAAATTAAATTATTTATGACATCATGATGATGCAACTATTACCTCATTAATGAACGATTTAAATAAACTGAAAATATAATGTAAAATAGAAGACTTACACTTGTCAAAGACTTATAGGATGAGTTTATTTCGATACCTTATCACTTTATCGTCTAAATATATCAATGTGGGACCTTTTAATTTTGAAACACATTTTAAAATAAAGTAACATTTCTTTACTCTCCAAGAGTGCCCCTCCTCTCCTCTTATAAAAGGCCCCAACCTCTACCTCCTTACCCACAGTTATCAAGCCATTGGCTCGGACAAACTCTTCTCATTTCATCTCTCTATATCTCTCTATTCATCATAGATGCCAAACCTTTGGCAGAAATCTCTTCGAGAAACCATTTTCATTCAAACCAAGAAGAGTTACCCGATTAAAAGGTAATGTCTTCACTTGTGTTCTTTTGTTTTATTTTGCTTCTCCAACCCCCTAAACTCTTTTTATTCCTTTCCTTTGTAACAAAAACTGTATCTTCAATATACTAGGATGTTTTTAGGAGAAGGATTCAATCTACACTTACACACACCTTCTTCTAATGGTTAAAGAACATACTGTTCCCGTGGATGGTGATTTTCTGCCTCACGAAACGATGATTATTCAATATTCATTTAACACCTTTAAAGGTGTCCATTAATATGTAACTATATTTATATATGATATATATTATTTTTATTCTTTCCTTATGCTTCTGTATTTTCCAATTATAGCATACCTTTATGGTT
This sequence comes from Viscum album, assembly GCA_963277665.1. Classification (NCBI taxonomy): domain Eukaryota; kingdom Viridiplantae; phylum Streptophyta; class Magnoliopsida; order Santalales; family Viscaceae; genus Viscum; species Viscum album. The sequence goes on along the minus strand of CAUJRU010001476.1, from coordinate 128,251 downwards.
TCCATTATGGGTAAACACGATATCTTCATTTTAGGAAGTGTGGACTACCGCCCCATCAATGTGATTTGATTCATTAATTTCATATGTGGGATGTATAAAGGATGGAGTTAATGATATTATATATGATATTATACTGGAATTATAATATAACTTTATATCATTATTATTCCATTCCATTAAATACGAATAGAAATGAAAGTAGCGTTCATGCGTACGTACGGCTTACCGTTTCCATGAACAGTGCATTTAATTTCTTACCTCTAAATGTTTTGTAATATCATAAATGGATGCATATACTGGATATATATGATATATATGATATCTAATTCATGAATATAATTCTGGATAAAATGGATATTTTACCACATGAACAACTTGTAATTATATGAAGTTTATTTTTGGCTCAAGTACCAAAGATCGACAAAACGACAGTTATTTACTTAAATAATTGCATAGTGTTCATAACATGGTAATAAGTGATATAAAGGAATAATTAACTTGAAAAAGGTTCTTAAGAAAGTAGAAATTATCTCAGGATTAATATTCAAGAGATTAGGGAATGATGGATTCTCGTCGGATACGAGGTATGGGACTTTGTCTCAATCACCTTTCGTTGAGGCATATTTTGTTTTATACACAACATTCATTTATACGATGTATAAACCCCTTTGAATTTTATGTTTATTGAAAAGGAATATTTTTATATGAAGCGTTTTACAATACGACAAAAGGGATTGTCTCTGTCATACGTATGCGGTGACAACAACTTCTCTGCCGCCATTACCATTATTTGAGTTTTGGCTTCCTCTACAAGCCATAATATTTTTTTAATTAAAAATAATTACAATGTTTTACTTTTTTTTATTTTGGTATTGAAAATGGTTTTGATAAGGTTTTTATTATATCAAAGTGTTTTTGATATCTTGTGATTGAAATGTTGAAATGTTTTGTTTCCTTTATGCATGTTTTATGTGATACAATTATGATATGGTTATTTGGAATTGTTTTTGAAGACGGGAGGTTCTGTGATAAACTAAGGTTGGGTGAGCCCGTGATATCTCTCCAATGCATTGGGTAACATGAAGGGGTTAAACGTTAAGGTTTCTCAGAATAGATTTATGGAATATACAGTTATGGGTATTCCAAATGTAACCATGAGGGTTACTTCCTACGTAAGAATTTTATGAATGCCTCAAGTTACCTTATTGTCTTATGATGTCTATGAGTTATTCATGATTTGATGAGGCATGATAAAGTTCTTATGTTTTATGAGTAAAGTATGATTTCATTAATTCTTATGTATACATGGAATAATGTTTTCATTTTGTACTTTTATATTCCTTACTGAGCTTTTTATACTCATACCACATTTTTGAAATGTTTTTCACAGGTCATGTGAAAGGTACATGATGTGATGATAGTGTCAAGAAAGTGTCAAGAAAGAATCCATGTTTTATTTTAAATATGTTTCCATTGATGGGAAAAAATGAGTACTATCTTTTATGTAACCACTTTGTGTAAATGTGGAATGTAATGCATGATTTATGATCTTATTCTCTAAAACAATAATCTAGAAAAGATCCTCAACATGTATTCTTGAAATAACTCAAGATTAAGTAATGTTTAAGGATGGGGCCTTATATACATCATCCAAATAAGATAGCTTTTGACAATTCTTTCCATATAATGTCTCAAATGGTTGCATATGTATAATGGAATGAAAACTATTATTATATGAAAGTATACCAAATAATGATGGGGATCCCAACATCCATGGTAATCCATTTAACAAGAACGTAGAATATCTCCAAACGCATTAATTTTTTGTCTTGAATTCCGGTTTTATTGAGGATGAAAATTTATACTAAAATTTAATCCAGTTCCCAAAGGATTATGAAGGAATTTCTAAAAGGTAGAGGTGAACCGGGGATCATGATCAGATATATTAGAGATAATAAATCTATGTAAGCTGACTATCTTTTTAAAATACGACCAAAAAAGTTGATCAAGAGGAACATTTTCTAGAATATAATGAAAATGGGAAGAATTAGTCAATCAATAGACAATAACCCAGATCACATTGTCACCTTGAAATTTCCTTAGTAATCCCACAATTGTATCGATGAATATATTTTTTCATATCCAATCGGGTATTGTAAACGGTTAAAGCATCACTTTTGGTAACTACCTATCTGATTTTATAGGTGGACATGTCTGACACTTCATAATACATTCCACAATATATCTTTTCATTCCATCCCACCATTAATAATCCCAATGATCTATGTACATATTTTTATTTCTAGGATAAACTAAAAATGAAGAACTATGATCTTCACATAATACCTCATTCTTAAACTATGATTCACAATGAAAACATAATATATTTCCAAACCATAAAACACAATCATTTTTTATGTTAAATTTAGGCAACATACACTTCTGAACCAACTATACCATTTTATGCAACTCAATATCTTCTTTCAGGTATTTCTTAAATCTATATAATAGTGACGATTGCACTGAAACATGGAAAAAAAATTTCCTCCACCAACAACTTCCTTCCAAAATTTCATCAAATCCTTAGTCAAAGGGACACCTTCAAAATGTAACACAGTTAATGTTTCATTACATTTCTAACTCAATTCACTAGACATATAGTTTTCTTTTTTACTATGGTGATGAATCATGTAGTAAAAATCATTAATTAATTTCATCTATCATATCCATTTCATTTTCAATTATTAATATGTAAATATATACTTTATACTTTTTTAGTCTGTATATATTTCTCAATTTAATCCATTGGGTTTATGCCTCCCAATTCTTAATTCAAAAACAATAATAGTTAATTCCAAGTTATGTGTACGGTAATATATCTCATGTGTTTTCAACTAACATAAACAATAAGCAATTACCTGATCATTACGGATTAGGAAACAACCAAGTCTTTTCAATGAAGCATTAATATAGATAAAAAATTATCAATTTCTAGAATGGAGTTAATAAACTTGAGTATTCACCAATATTGTTTTCAATTCTTAAAACCACTCATCACATTCTTTCTCCCAAATGAACATACCACCAATTTGAGTTAACATGGTCCGTGGGATAGATAATTATTCAATATTTTCAACAAACCTCTTATAAAAACATTATAAACAATGAAAATGTTGAATCTATATTATATTTGTTGGTATTGGCCATTCTTCAGTAAATATTTTTTCAATAGGATCAAGAGACATAACAACATAAGATACAATGTAACCCACAAATGATATTTCATGTAACAAAAACTAACATATGAAAAATTTCCCAAATATATTATTAAAATTTTAGGTTTGAAATATATCCCTTAAAATGAAATTAATGCTACATTTTACCTTTTAAATATATGAAAATATCATCAATAAACACAACCACAAACTTATCCATGAAATCATGGAATATTCTATTTATATGATCCATGTATACAGAAGGATCACTAGTCAACCCAAAGAGAATAACTAAACATTTATAATGGTTATTTCTATTACAAATAATAGTATTTAGAAACTATGATTCCTTTACATTAAATTGATTGTACCCCTCTGTCAAGTAAAACATCAAAAAATATTGATCTACCTAGAGATAATCATTCAAATTATTGATATGTATCAAATGATACATATTCTAAATAGTGATATTATTAAAGGCTCTATAATCAATGAAAAGTCTCGTTGAACCATCATTATTTTTAACAAACAAGATATTAGCACACTATGGTGATGTACTGGGTTGAATGAATCCTTTATCTAATAACTCTTATAATTACTTAATTGACTCTAAAAGGTCAGTTTGATCTATTTGAAATGGGGGTTTTGAAATTTGATTAGCATCGGGAACCAAGTCATTAGTAAATTCAACTTTTCAATTAGGTATAATACTAGGAAATTAATCCGAAAAAAACAACAACATACCCATTTACCAATGGAAGATCATTATTCTGAATAGTTAATTTTTTTCAACAATATTTGATAGGTAACATTAATTTCAACCTCTTACCAGTTTCTCAGGTTCAAGCTATGTTTTCAATTGTAAGGGTTCATTATTGTACACAAATTGAATGTATTTTTAATGAATCATTATAATATGTAATGTAAATCCTTGCATATTAAATTAAAAGCTAATACATACCCCTAAAAACATCCAACTCTACTAGGGGAAAAACAATATGGTTTTCAGTTAGATTCTGTCCATAGACAAGGATAATATGATTCTTATAATTTTATTTTGTCTCAAAATTTACTCTATGTGTTTTTAAAATTAGTTTTGCATTCATTTATTGATAGGTAATTCCAAATTTAGGTGAAAATTTCTCTGGAATGAAAGCATGTGTGGACCTAGAATCAAAAAATACATTAGAATAATATAAATCTTTAATAATTGTACCTAATACCTCTTCATTTAATGGCCCAAAATCTGTTCAAGTAGTTGAAAATGATTTAACCACACCTTTCTGCTTATAGTATGGATGCATTTAATCATTCAAATTCTTTATCGAACACTCATTCTCATAATAGCCCATCTCGTTAATTTAAAACATTTCACCTAGATTATATCATATTTTGGAATAATATAATCTTTTTAGTGTATTTATGTTCCCTATGACCCATTTTACCACATCAGAGGAAGATACTATAATTCAAAAGGCATTACCCTATGTGATTTTTAACAAAAAATTTACAAAATATAAACTTAATTATCATACCATTAAAATATTTTGATGAATTTTTCCCGATGGTCTACATTATCAACCTATTAATCTTCTTCTTCTCAAGAATCACATGATCATCAGAAAACTCCATTTCCAGCATCTCCGTATATTGAACACGATTTTGAATACCATATGAACTCAAATGAAGCCAATGCACTTAAATACATTTTCTATAATCCTATGTAAAACCAAATTTTTTAAGTATCAATATCCCGTATGAAATTTGGACAATAACATTATAGTCCAATGAATTTTACTTCATAAGAAGCCATTATATCATCCTCCTTCCTCAATTCTATGAATTGAATTTCCACCCTAAGTCGAACTGCCTTAGGAAAATATAGCTCAAGAAACATACCATGGACTTCATCATAATCAAAATCATTAATATCCTCACTATACTTAATATTCTTAACTATAGACCACTATTGATCAGTCTCAACTTCAAAATAGTAAATATAAAGACTAAACATTTTATTTTCCAAGGACCCCAGGATATCCAAATTTATTTCTAGGGTTTTAATTCACTCTTCAGATAGAATAGGTTTAGATGATCCTCTAAATGACCGAAAAAGTTGCCTCATGAAATGATTCACTGCTGACATGTTACTCAGTGTTCAATTTGGATGATCTTGTGGATGGATACCACCACCATTTATAGACTGATTAAATCGTGTCATCACTACAACAAACTATTTAGTTCTAATTCTAACCATATCAGGATGTCGATTTGGATGTTTTTTCATCTGGATGTTGTCCTAGCACAAATTCCATGTTTCCTCTATGGATAAAAATTCGTAAAAAACATAAATTAGTTGAATAAACATGGTAATATTTAAATTATATATAATATCAATTTGACCATAAAGAAAAAAATTAAGGATATTATAATAAAAATATCCTAACAAAATATTTATCTAACCTGATCTTTGATTGCCACTATAATGACCCAACCTTAAACATTACACAATCTTGTGTTTTAATCAAGAATTCATATTGAGTTTCTTTTCTGGTTTACAGTTTAATAGAATTGGGACATAGTTATTACAAAAAAACTCAAATTTATACAATGTTGATACAAATATAGGAGTATTCATTCCTTCCACAATATAAAACAATTATTAGTAACCATGATATATTTTTTGGGATAAAAAACTTGTTCACCTCTTCCTTTCTCTTGCACATCCTTATACAATGTGAAAACATTTTAAAAACATTCTATGAGCACATAAAGCACAGTACGGGTGATAATATAATGAATTAAAATATTAGTCCATGAATATTTATAAACCCATGAAATCATAAGAATCACTAAAAACATCATAGAATATAAATATCATAATGGTAACGCGTGACATCCATATCATACTTAAACTATAGCTTTCAAAACATCATTAGGAGTAACCTTCAGGGTTACATTTGGAATACACATCACAGTATATTACATAAATATCATAAGAGATACCTTAATGTTTAACATTGTCTCATTACCCATGGAATTAGAGAGTTATCACGAGTTCACTAGTCATTGTTTTACTACGGTACAACCCATACACATAAGCATTTCCCAATAACCATAACAGAATCATAACATATAAAACATGAAGAAATGAAAAATAACCTTTAAACATTGTAATAATATGTTATCCTTTCAAGATATTGATTTAATAAATCCATTATAAAAAAATTCAAAACCAAATTAATAAAATATGCAATATGGTATTTATATTACTTTTTTAAAACATTATGTCTTATAGAGGAAGCCAAATACAAAATATTGTTCTGGCGGTGGAAATATCATTGTTTCCACGTATATAAAAACATTAATTTACGTCATTTAGTAAAAGGGTTTATATAAAAAGATTCATTTTGAAAACCATTAAAATAGATTTAAATTCATAGTGCTTTATTATACAGCATATAATAGAAATAGGTGTATAATATCAAATTATGCCTCAATGAAAAGAGATTGAGATGAAGTCTCTTACCTTGAGTTTGACTCCTCATGTACAATCTTTATATTACCTAATAATAAATATAGTTTAATTTCTACATTCTTGAGAACCTTTTTCAAGTTTATTATTCCTATTATATCACTTATTGTCGTGATATGAAAATTACATAATTATTTATGTTCGTATTCAATGGTTTGTATATATTCGATACTTGATTCGAAAATTAACATTATTTTGATGTCATTAGTCTATGTCGTCACAAGTCCTTAATCTCCAGAATAGTATCCATGGAATAATCATCTTGTTTATACATTAATCATACTTTTTAAATCAAATCATTAATTATGGTCATGAAAAATTAACAACGATATATTCCTGGTGATGGTAGGTCGTACGTACTAATGAGTAATGTTTTCATTTTCACTGTTTATTATGGAAATAAGGAAATTATTATTTTTTCTCTACAAAATGATCATAATATTATAAAAATAATATTAACATTTAAAATATTCTTATATATATAACAGAAGTGATGTGGGGGATAAAAACAATTCACATCGCTTCCTGGCGGTGATAGTTCACACGTACGCATGTACGAAGATATTGTTTTCATGTTCATGGAATGTAAGAACATATTTGAAATATTATTCTTTTAATATGATAAATAGGTCATGAATATCACATATGGATTTGAATTCTATAATTAAATCCAATCTTACTATAAGGTAATTGATAATCAACTAAATTGGTTTGTAGAGGTGATAGTTCACATGTACTCCTGAATGATTAATTATTTTCCATTTAGATGGAAGTTGAGATTGATTTAAGTGATTATATTTACATAACAAATATCATTATATTCATGATAATGGAGTTATTATCTCATCATGGTTTTATGATACATTACGGAACTGTAAGAAGAAATAAAATTGATATACATAAAGAAAATGGTGCCTCCCTTTTGGTTGATCACCCTTGAAGAACACCATAACACCTAAATAATAGGTGTTATGCCTAAAATAATGCCTCAAGAACCTGAGGATGGATTCTTGGAAGGGGTTTGGGTTGAAATTTTTCAAAAAACTTCTTTGAATGTCTGAGTATTAATGAATAGATGGTTACTTTTTACAAGAGAGAAGAGGGGCACCCTTTTAAAGTCTTAAAATAATAAACTAATACAAATTAATTTTTTATTCCAAATGATTCCAACATATGATCTGAAAATGATTAGATTAGAATATTTATAAATCACCTCATCCAATTATTTTAAGATATTTATTAATTTTACTTCAAACGTTATCATTTCATTTTACCCTTAATTATTCTCTTTTAAGTGTAACTGTGGTAACAACATTGTAAATATTAAGAGACATTTAATTTAACTTATTTGGGGTCAATTTACTATAATTGGATATATAATGAAATTTTTTAGCTTATCATAATCAACTTGTCATATTAATATATTTTTAGGATTTTTGCATAATTTAATATATTACTATTTCTATTAAACACCAATTATGTCAATTTTTACACTATTAATTTTATTAAATACAAGTAAAATCTTAACCAAAAGATAACATCAACACAAAGAATTTAATAGTATTATAACATGTAATATTCAGCTAGAAAATTATTAGATGTCATAAATTATGTCATATAATATTAATTTTAATATTTACTATATGATTTATTTGATTCCTTCATTAATAAAGAAATCATTGCATCCTCATTGTGTCAAAATTAAAGTTAATTATTTATGGTCTAAAAATTATAAATAAAATATCATGAATTAGTAAATATTATTATATTTCTATTTTTTTATATTTTAATCAACCAATAATATAATCCCTTTTCTAAATGTATTTAGGATGAATATATATGTTTATAACATATTTTCCTTCAATTCCAAAGTTATAAGTGTCATAATCACAATCATGTGGCTTCTAAAGTCCAAATTTTCAACCCATGGGTCTTAATGGTCGACCATATCTCATAGAATAGGATTATGAAATTTTTTAGGATAGTTTTATATTATTATAATATTATTTCTACCCTTATTTCCTTGATTTACCTGAATTACTTATTAACCCTCATAAATAAAAATAACTTCCAAAGTTACTATTCAACATTTCTTTAAATAATAGAAACCTGTTTATGTATTTTATACCTTATTATTCCTAATATAAAAACCATTTTTCCAAATTTTAAACATATAAGTTGTAACAATTTATTTAAAATTAATTCTAATTTTCAATACGAGAAAACATGTTTTTTAAAAGTATAAACCATCAAAAGATTAACATGTCTATATATAAAATATCAATGTTAAATTACATCCAATGTCCAAAATTGTGTTAAATGATAAAAACATAAATAAATTAAACATTCCCGCCAATTAAATGGATAACCTGGCCATATAAATATATTGGATGAAAATTTCCCTTTGGAATTAAAATTTAGTATTTTAACTATTCACTAAAATTTGGATTTTATCTGAAATATACCAAAATTTCAACAAAGGTAAATTTTGAAATCCAGCTTCCAAATAAGAAGATTATTTTTTAATATATATCACATAAATGTAACAAACAATACTTTTTAGAAGGTTTCACCATCAAAAGGTGGTAAAACATCCTTTTAATAATATTAGAGTATTTTATGCTTAAAATGGGATTTATTCTCATTTTAATTCTCTAAATTTTATTTTATGAATGTAAAAATATTTAAAAAACGTCTGTAAACATAATATATTTATTTCTATTAGTGCCTTCCTATAAAACTTCTAGGTGTTAAGTACCACTTAAATTAACGATAATAATGTATTATTTTTTGGTATAACTCAATTTTGTGTGCAACATAAGAATTCAGAGAAACCCGTTGTTGTGTGATGGGTACACTATTATAAAAATAATCCCCATTTATGTAATATTACTATATAATTAATACATATTAATAGATGTGAAATATTATTATTCTATAAATACTAGGGAGGATACATAATGTGTCCTTTCTGACAAGATAAATTTTGAATCAAAAGAATATAGAAGGAAATGACACTGAATGAATTTTTTAAATGATTAATTTCCCAATATAATGGAATGTCATTCTATAATTTATTTCATATACCATATAAAATAAATGACATGGTAGAAATCACATATGTCTCATGTAAATGTATTTGGGACTCGGAATCCCCTACATAATGTTTAACAGTTCACATATGTTCTATATCTTCTTAGATAATAATATTATGTTGAATATTCACATGATTGATACAATTTTATAGGTTTATTAATCATTTTATTTCATTTTACACCATTTAATATTCAATTATATAATCAATAATTTTCATGTTGGGAGTTTTGAAGATTTCAGCTCATATATCTAAAATGACATCGGTAGGATGACTATGGTCAAATAGATAATGATAATACCAATTATATAATTATATATTTATTATAAATAATATTTTTTTACCTTTATTACACATTCATAACAAAACACATATGGTGGATAAAGAAAATAAATTATGTAACATGATATACATATTAGTTCATATATATTAATGAGCTACAGTCCCATTTTGATGTAAATTTCAGAAAAAGAAGGTAAGTAACATTTTATCATTAAAATATGTAAAATGTATCATATATTTAATTTTTTATTTGTAATGTCAATTATCTATTCTAGAAATGGGATGTCGTGAGGAAAAGTGAACACCATCTCTTCGAAGAGGTAGAAATTCACACATATTCATAAACCATGATATAATTTTTCTATGGGTGGGACAGTAAGAAATAGATAATATAATATATTTAATTAAAAATAATTATTTCATGAATATAATTTACATATAAATTAAATTAATCATTATAATTATATGTGAGATGTGGTTTTTGAAAAGAAGTTGCATCAGTTCCTGATGCTATAGTCTCCACATATGCACGAACATTGGTGTCATCCCTAATTTGGTGGAGACGGGTATGAATTAAGTGTTATTTAATAAAACTATTAAAATTAAAATATATATAAAATTATTATTTATGATATTATAAATGTTAGTAATGGTTTTAAGGGGAAATATAATAAATAACATGATCATACATTGTTAAGAAATATCCCACTAATTCAAACAACATCATTGGGCGTTTAAATAGAGCCTCCATTAGAGGGTATTCTTGTCAAACTAGATAATCTAAACAATGGAATGACTAATTGAAAATATATATTTATGTATAGTATAATTTATTATTACCATTATTTTTGGTTAATATAAGAGTTGTGGTTTCCATTTATTTGTGAGGGAGAAGACAAATTTTGTGTTCAGAAAGACAATTAAATTATATTATCTTCTTACTCAAGGATGATGCTTCCAAAATGACTAATATTAATATAAAATATTATATAGGGTTGAAAAAATAAAATTAAATATAATGTTGATTTTTTTTTAAATAAACATTTTTCATTTTATTTTTATCCCCTTCAACCCAATTTAACTCTTATTGTCATAACTGGAATTGTGTAGAAATGTTGTTATTCAAAAAAACCAAAAAATTAAATTGGAATCATTTATAAATTTGGAAACCATGATTTCAAATATTTTTTCATTTAATAATATTAAATTTAGATAATTAAATGATTTTAATATAAAAAATTAAAAAATGATTTTTTTTATAAAACTATTATTTAAGAATAAAAATAATAATATATAGAAAATAATTTGTTATATTTATTCTAGATGAATTGATTGGTCTAAATTTAACAAGAATAAAGTAAATTAATTCTATAACTAACCCATAATTTATTGTGACATTGAAAATATCGGAAATATTATACTGTAGCATTAAAATCTGTATATTCTAATATTAAAAAAGAAATAATCATTTTCCAAAACAATCAAAAAAATAAACTATGTGTTACTTTTGAATTTATTATTTAAAAATTGATTTCATAATTACCAAATAAAAATTCCAAAATATGGAAACTAATCTTTTAATTTAAACCATATAATGTAGGAAATCAAATTTTGCCAGAAGATAACTATTTTATTTTTGACTCAAAAATTACCAAATATTATTATAAAGAAAAATAATCTAAGAAATCTAATTCAAGAATATCAACTAGTAATGAAAATAATTTACTATTAATACTAACTCAGTTGTCATAAATACTTACCAATTGAATCAGAGTTGTTGTATATATTTATTGGTTTAAAATCAAATTTATAGTCATTTATCAAAATATATTAATTCATTTATTTGATAATATTTTTGAAATTTTCATAAAATAATTTAAAAAAAATAACAGTTTTCTCAATCTCAAGGTAATTATCATTAATCATAGTAATCTTATTTTTATGATTCAATATAAAATTTTTGTTAATAAAAATTATGACAATTTTAATCTAAACTATTAATTCTATGTTATTACTTTTATATAGTACCAGTGACTAAAACTGTCATTTAATATAATCGAATAAAAATAGTTATATTAGTATTATATTACATGTTATTTCAAAATGTTAAAAATGGGTTTAATGAACTAACATAGTATTTTATGTGATTTTATTTAATTCATAAATATATATTTATATTAAAAATGGTTTAATAGGCTTTTAATTCATTCTTGTTTTATGATTATGTCATGAATGTGATGTAATCAGATGAAATTTATGTTTCTTCAATATCCACCTAAATATAAATTATATTAAAATTCCTAAAATTCATCCTAATATAATATTGGTATTTTTTATCAAAAAATGACATTATGTTTTAAAAATTAATGTTCTCAAATCATGAAATTTATATTTAAAATTAAAATTCAACATATAAATAAATATGGATTTACTTAAAGAATAAATTTTTTAAATATTAACTGCCTTTATTATTTTTTTATAAATTTAAAAATAATTTAATTTTTATATACTAGTTCAGAAATCAAAATATTATCTATTAAATTAAAATTTTAATTACGAAAATTTTATTTTATTAATGAAAAATATGGTAACATCCTGCGACAATTATTTTTGTTATGTAGTAATCATTATTCTAGTTTTCTTTTTTCATTTGTTGGGTAATGTCAGTGTGTAGTTGAGAGGATACCTATAATGGTAAAGTCTGTGATTTTTTGGAATTTTAAACATAACAACCATTGTAATTTAGTATTATAGGAATTCAAATGTCATGTAATGAGGTTACACAATGAGTAATAAACATGTCCATATGATGTGAAATGGGTCAATATTGTTTAAGGTTACAAGTTTTGTACATCTTACACACCTTGTAAATAATAAAAAATATTTTTAAATAAATGGTGATAATTATTTCGGTGTATATGAGACTCGAAAATAACATGATGTGTAATGGGGTTACACACCATATAATTATTTTTAAATGGTTTTTTATTTGTATGAGTCAGATAATTTTAATTTCATTAATTTTGAGCACTACCACTCTTTAACCAAATACTAACTTTGTAATTTGTTGCAATGTTGAAGCCCTCTAGATAATCTATTTGGATATTGATTATAGTGTTGGTTGGGTTAATTTCTTTAAGTTTGAGGTATTCTTGTCTCTCTAATATATCATGATATCCATCCTACAGTATGTTTGATAGATACTCATGGGATAGATTTATATTAACTCCATTCCATTTAATTTTAATACTAGGTTGAGTTCCATTATTATATACACCTTAATTCGGGTTTGGAGAGTCCTACTATGTGCATTTTTTCCATAAAAAACACTGGTTTTCCCATTTGAGATTGGAAAATTAATTATACCTTAAATTTCATGTTGTTTGGAATTGAAATTAAATTTTTTGTGAGAAAACTATATTGATTCTTATAGTGATTGAGATTTATATAGAGTTGATTTTAGAGAGAAACACCAAATTCAAATAGAATTGGAGATCTTAGTGTATTTTGAATTTGATTGCTATGGGAATTGATTTATATAGAAATGGATAAAATAAATTTCATAAAACCCTGTTTTTGGTTTTGTTTTTAAAAATATTTAAATGATAAAAACAAAATTCTGCATTTTATAAATGAAATTGGACTATTTAAACTAAGTATGGAGAATTTTAGTTTAAACTGATCTGAAATTTTTTTTCCGACTATTGATTAATTGGTTGATCATATGAAATATTTTTTTGTTATTGGGTTATTTTGGACAATAACACAATTATACTAACTATCTTGATATGTATTGACAAACAAAACACTAAAAAACATCGTTTGGTATGTATTATCCCTTATCAGATGTCGATGGGTCCTATTATGCCAGATCCTGAGGTATGTGTGAACACATACTTGTCGCGATCACTAATATGATATTTGTGTGAATCTAATAACTAGAGACTATTATAAAACATGGAAGTTTAAAATGGTTTTTTAATTGTTTCAATATATATTCCCTTAATATTAATGTGTTTAAGCATTCTTATTAATTTATAGAAGATATTTTATATGAAATATAAATTTAAGATATGTTAAAATGTTTTTCAAAATAATTAAAACTAAAGATAGTTTTTTCATAAATATTAAAATTTAATTAGATTCCATTTATTATTAAAAATAAATGTATTACTTGGTTTAGTCATTTATGGAATATTATTTTTGAACACTTAGTAATTCCTTGATGGGGGTTTTTGTCACCAACTAAATCTGATCACCACCGAATCCTACACCAATTCAAGACCATGAAAATTCTCTAAGGTCGTTCTCGATCTCCACGGGTTGGAACAAGTGCCTGGGTATCATTAATTGAGAATTGGTAACGATTTACTCGAGTTAATAAACGTAAAACAACAATCCAATAAAACGAATCTAGAATTTTCAAACCAAACAATGCTTTAAAAAAATTAGTATTGAATTACATAGTTTAAAATAACTCACCAAGACTATAACAAAGTTATAATACAATAAATAAATATCCCATTAACCCTAATGTCATGGGGCACCGCCCTTGAGCCATCTCCATTAGACTTCACCACTAAGGACCAACTAGAAACCCAAACCCATGGAACTAAAAACTATACCGAACCTGTGACAAAAAAAATTACCATTTCTACATACACCCAAGTGTCTATGTAGGGTGTGAGACAATTCCCAGTAGGATACCACCACTAAGATATTCCACATGATAAACATTCAATGATGAAGAGTTTTCATGTTTTTGTAAACAAGAAAAGATTGTTACAATTTCTAAAAATTGCAACATAAAATTTAAAACAGTTTTCAAGTGGGATGTCATTAAGAATCAAATCATCTAAAATTAATTTCATTATTAATTAATTTTCCAGCCAACTATATAGTATGTTGACCATAAGCGCAATGTTACTAATGATCACAAGAAATAGGAAATAACCCCTAGGAACTAGCTCGTTGTGGGTCTCAGGTACCTCGTATCTCGGTGATAGAAACCATCAAAATATCCACTCTCGTGCATGAGCCACTACTATGGAACATACCCTAAACCTAGTGTTCCCCAATAATCATTGTCATATTTTATTTAGTTTTTAAAGCATCAAACATGAAATGTGAAACTGAGGCTAAACCCCACTAATTCACTAGTATACTAGTACACGTCCACCCCTAGATACACGGGTTTCCCTCTTGTGCTCAAAAAATTCCAACCAGAAAAGAAATATAATTTTCATAAGAAAATATAACTTTCACCTCAAAAAATCACCAAACAGCCCACATGTACATCACACAATTAACAAAATCCACTTTTTCATTCAAATTGATTTTGAAATCAAACTCGCTCCAAAATAGCCCACAACACATTTTGCACATCATTCACAATTCAACAGATCCTTTATAGACATTATAAAATTTTACCGAGATGAATAACATCGCATAACAGCCCACTCACATGTTACATAAAACGCTTTCCATAAAAAAGTACATTTTTCACATCACACTCACACAAAAGAGACTAAAAACATGTTTCACACCCACATCACAATTTCATAAATCACCACGAAAAATTACAAAACATTACCAAAATATTTGAAATAAAAAATGACCACATTATCATTCCAAAAGTTATATTAAGATCATACTACCACCAAAACAGTACATAGAAAAAAAACCATTTCCTACATTGTATAACTCATTGAATCATTTACAATTTTCATAAAACCAACCATAGGGGTATAACATTGTTTTTCCCAGCAAACCCAATTCCAAATCCTCTTTAACAGAAAAAATAACACAAATAACGACCCATATAATAATTAGAAGCCGTAGAGATATTTATTTAACCACTCTCAAGTATTATATAATCACCTCAAATAATACCACAAAAGATGCACATGAAAAACATTCATTTTTATAAAACTCTATCAAGAGGAATTGCAAGGTTTCACACATAAAACACATTATAATACTCTCTTTTAAACCCAAATAAACAATAGGACCCTAACAAATCATAATTGGAATCCCAAAAAGATTTATTGTACCAATTGGATAGGTTATAAAACACACCCAAACAATACCCCAATGATTATACATGAAATACACCCAATTTCAAACTAAAATGCAACTGTGAAATTAAATGCTTAACCAAATCCATCATAAACAGTTTTCTCACAACAAAAATCATATAAAGGACATGAAAATTAATTAATTTAAGAAAAATAACTCATATAGAAATAATCACACATTGAGTCACCTACTAAAACTATCAAACCCCTCAATTATTGGTGCGAAACATCAACCGCACCACCACCTCACCACAAGGAAGTGAAAAGATACAAAAACACAAAATTTCACCCAAAATATAGGAATTTAGACCCTAGGCACGAACCATATCTTCTGGACATTTATAACTCAAGAAATAGTAAAAGAAACCCTAATGAAAGGGAAGAAATCAAAGAGAGAAAGACTTACTTTCAGAAATCATGAAGAGGTCACCCTAAATCCACCAAAATATTAATCTCCAAGTAAAAATAAACAAGTATGGAGGCTTTAAGAAGTCATAGTATGTCATTTTGGGGCTAAAATGGAGAAAAAATAATGAAAAATAAAGTAGTTATGAAAGAATCATTTTACCTCTTAAAATAAGGTCGATTTGAGAATGATTTAGAAAGATCGCCCTACTTCATGGTTCCCATGAGTTCAAAAAATGAAAAAAAAATAATGGGGGTGACCCTAGGGATATTGTATTTGAGAGGGTTGTGGAATCTCCAAAAAAATGAATGAGATATTAACGAAATACAAAAACAATTAATGTTGAAAATGGGATCACAGGCAGGCCCAATACCTTAAATAAAACCCCAAATACACCATGATTTAGGATTTATAAAGGCTACAAATTGAAAAGGTGGTGATAATAGATTCATGGAGGCCATATATGAATTAGAATAGATAAAAATGTTGAAATATGAAGGATTTTTAAAGGAAAAAAAATTGGTTTTTAAATATGGAAAATGGGCTCATGGTTTTTACCAAATTTTCAAAACCCACCATTCCCACCAAAATTATTAGGAAACCCCCAAAACAAATCATGAATCGAAATTAAATGAAAAATTCCTTCTCAATATGTCATGTATTTTAAAATTATCCTCACCATATAAAAATCCACCTATAGAAAGCCATAATAAGTCCAAAATAAAAAACAAACCCCAACTGATAGACCAGAAATATACTTCATTTCCAAGTTTGGTCTGCCCACGAAAGGCCAAAACACCTCTAGAGATCAATTAAGGATGGAATACTCTCACAAAAGAACATAAATCAATTATTATAAATGATCAAGAACATTCAAACATTATCCCCAAAAGAAAACTCCTAAAACACTATATGAACAAGACTCATGTAATCTACCAAGATGAACAACAACAACGAACCAGGTTACACTTACTTTGCTTTAACTAAACTGTTATACATTCTACAATACAAATGTTTACTCTATGAATATTTTGGTTATTATATAGATCTAAATAAAACTACCTCCCGCCAGGCTAAGACCAAGGACGAATCAGAGTTCCTAGTATGGGGAGACAGAAATGGGCTCCCCACCATAATAGATAACTAAAATTTCTCGAGACAGATTCAAGACATTTACCGGGGAGGCTTCAATGGAATCCTTACTTCAGGGGGTACAATTCTATCAGAACCTTACAGAAGAACATACATGAGACTCATAGTGGGTCTCAACACCATACGAACCAACTATCATAACCGACAAGCATGGGCTAGTACAAAAATACCCCAAAATTCAAAGAGTTGTGATGGCCACAGGGTTAATCCGAATTGTTTGGGAAACCATGTGCTAACCGTGCAGATCCATCAATCTACATGGTTATCTGGCGAATGGTCACTACTAACCATGCTCAAACCAAGAGCTCAGCCTATCATGCCAATATTTAATCCTTTCTCTATATACGTAGTCAAAACCAATGGGGGAATATATAAAGTCAGGTTACAACATGGAAACGAGGTCCTCCAACCTCTACCACCAAATGGGAAAAAATGGAACAAGATGATGACTCCAGAGGTTTAAACTATTCATATAATTTGTACAAGGAATATTTTCTTGTATGAGGTTTTGAACAACACTGGTATTTCCCCTGACTATGTTCCAGCTTCACTCTGGGACCTATGTCTAAGCTCAAATGATTGAGGCATCATCGACCTCATGGTTATGTTTTGGAAACCACCTAAACTGAACTTCTTATTCTGGTGATACAAACAAATACACTAGAATCCCCGATATGATTACCAAGAACTAACACATTCTAAAATAACTTTACCCTAACCCTACATTTCACTAAATCAATGTCTTATAATATGTACCCACATCACAACTTGTTTCTTCGAGTGATAATCTATATAAGGAAATTATTCATATAAAAACCTTCCTCCAAAATAAAGGATTTGATGTTTTCACAGGGATACATACTCCAAACATAATAGAGACTCTTAGATAATTGCACAACCTTCACCTTTAAAGTCAAACGAGCACATTACATCACAAGGCATCACTGAACATGACCATTGTGATTGATAGAAACAATCTGTGGAACTAGACTTTATACCAAGTCCATAAACAACACACAAGTCCAGAAAGAGGCCACAATAGCCTCTCATGACCAGATTCACAAAACTATTGGTTTAACAAAAACTCATTCTTCAAAGAAACTATGAAGAAACCATATTCCCTCTTAGACACCATTGAGACACTCATCCACACTAATAACCCCCGACTACTTCCTCCTTCGACGAACAAGGAATCTTAAGAAACTACGGTCTCTTTCAACCTTCCAAAGAACTCTCCCACTAAAATAGGATCCACCAATCAATGAAATGAATAGATGTGGAGTCAATCAACAAATATCAATAAAAAATTCATTATATTGATCAATTGAAGGATATTACAATGGTGAACCAATTTAGGTTGTACTTTAGTTGTTCATTAACCCTTTATGGGGGCGTACCTTATCCAATAATAGAACCCAGGGACCCAACCGAGCTGGTACATTAGGAAAAATGCCCCAAACGTGATCCAAACACATGAACGGAACCACTATAAAGGTGTCCCGAAACATATCTCAAAAGAGACTACTAACTGTTCCTTCTACGCAGCTTACCGACACAACCCAAAACACGGTTCAAACAGGAGGAGTTCATGGACTCAAAACATCCCACAAAATCAATATTTTCCAAATACACACAATATACACCATCCCCAAAAATTCATCAAGACATCATGTTTTTCATTGAATACATTTCTTTGAAAACAAACGGTTTAGCGGTTAGCGTATCCAACAATGGTACCACATGGGCCTCACACATGCAAGTTTCTTTGCTACACTGAGCACCCTCCTCATATCTGTCCTAGAAGTCATCCATTTGTTCCATAAACCACCCATTATCACATATAACACCATGCATGTGGTTTTTCATGGAAATACCAATGGACAAAACAAAAATTCTTTCCACTTTTCAAAAACAAAATGGTTAACCAACACATCCTTTTTCTTAAAATCGTTAACCACAAGATCAAAATCCCAATTCTCATCTTACAAATCATTTTATAAAGACACAACCATATATATAAGATCTCACTTTAAAGTTATTCGCATCAATTTTAAAACATATCATCCCATTAAAACACCCATTGATTGTTTAGAAAACTCAATTGGAAACACTTCTTCAAAACCAACATCAATGTAGTTCATGCTGTCAAAAGATGTGTAAGGACAATATTTTCAATCTAAAAAACTCTAAAAATTCAGTTCCACCATTTCATAAATCAAAACATTCCTTCTTTATATGAAAATCATTTCACCAAAACTTTACTCTTCTTAGAACCAAGTCACCTTAAAACCAATGTTCCATGATTTCAAAACTAATGAACACAAGACAGTGCGAGAGGAAACTAGTATTAGTGGGTGACTTGGAAATATGGTTAGTGTCCATATTCCAATCCCCTCACCATCATAGAGAGTGTTCTAGGGAATATCCATGGCCCAACATGTCTTGTGAGGCCCTACAAGCTCACTGAGACTATTAACCCAACTCTCTTTTAATTTCCCATAATCATCATCAAACCAAGAAAACCAAAGGACTTAGATAAATCCTGAATTTCATTGGCAACATGAATCTCTTCATGAGGTGTGGTGATCAAGAACACTACGCAAAACAAGATTTCTAGTTGTCGACAATCCTAACTCCAGACTATCATGACTCATCCCCAAATAACATGACCCAATGTGTTAACATGAGCCTCTTCTGATACAATTTTTTCACGAACCAAATCTTATCACCACTGAAACCAGAAACAAACCTGGCATGTGACAAGGACCTAAGGACGTTCCCAATCCCCACGTGCTGGCACAAGTTCTAAGGTATCATAAAATGATAACTTCGAACGATTTACCCATGTTTAAAAACATAAAACAAAAAATGAATCAAATAAAATGAATCTGGATTTTTCAAACCAAAAAACCTTTTACAAAAATTCAGAACTGAATTACATAGCTTAAAACACCTCAACATGACTATTAAACAGGTAAAAAACCAAAAAGAAACAACCCAAGAACCCTATTTTCAAGGGGAAGCACCCTCAATCCATCTCATAAAGACTTCACCACCAGGGACCTGCTAGAAACCTGAACCACTGGTACCAAAAACTATACCCAACCTGCGACAAAAAAAATAACAGTCTAATTACACACAAGGGTGAAATTAGGGTGTGATACAATTCCCAGTAGTATTTCACCACTAACAGATTCCATGTGATAAACATTCAAAGATGAAAACATGC
This sequence comes from Viscum album, assembly GCA_963277665.1. Lineage (NCBI taxonomy): Eukaryota > Viridiplantae > Streptophyta > Magnoliopsida > Santalales > Viscaceae > Viscum > Viscum album. Next base: position 107,261 of record CAUJRU010001476.1, on the reverse strand, counting down.
AAGTTTTCTTAAACAAGAAATGCTAGTTACAATTTCTAAAATATGCAACTTAAAAACTAAAATAGTTTTCAGGTGGGATATCATTAAGAATCAATAAATTTAAAAATAATATCCACATTACTAAATTTTATGTCCAATCATACCATATTCCGACATTATGCACAATGTAAGTAATGAGCACAATCAATAGGAAATAACCCCTAGGTACTTGGTCGTTGTGGGTCCCAAGTACCTCGTATATTGGTGAGAGCATCCATCACAATATCCAATCTCGTGCATGAGCCACTATTAGGGAACATACCCATAACAAAGTGGTACCCAATCATCATTACCATAGTTTTGTTAGTGTTTTAAGCGAAAAACATGCTACGTGAAACTGAGACCAAACCCCATGGATTCACTAGCATACTAGTACACGTCCTACAACCAAGAAACCCAGGTTTCCTTCGTGTGCTCAAACAAGTTCAACAAGACATGAAATATAATTTGCACACTAAAATATCACATCCACATAATAAATTCACCAAACATCCCACATGAACATCTCAGAAGTCACAAAACCCACTTTTTCATTCAAATTGGTTTTGAAATCAAACTCACACCATAATAGCGCAAAACATATTTTGCACATATTTCACAATTAAAAAAATCCTTAAAAAATTATATAAAATAATTCCCAAGATGATTAACCTCACATAACAGCCCAATCACATGTTATATAACACTCTTTTCATAAATAAAGTCCATTTTTCACTTCACAGTCGCAAAAAACATCCCAAAAACATGTTTCACGCCCACATCACAATTTTATAAATCACCTTGACAAATTAAAAAACATTACCAAAACATTTGACAAAAATCCCGACCACTTTATCTTTCAAAAACCCATTTTAATAACATACTACCACCAAAACAGTATATATGAAACCATTTCACACTTTGTGTAACTCATTAAATCATTTACAATTTTCATAAATCCAACCCCAGTGGTATAACTATGTGTTTTTCCACAAAATACAATTCCAAAACTAATTTAAAAGAAAAAACCACACAGATACCAATACAAATCAACATTGGAATCCCTATATATATTTATTTAACCACTCTCATGTATTCTAAAATCACCTCAAATAATACTACAAAAAATGCACAGGAAAAACTCACATTTTCATAAAATGCATTCAAGAGAAGTTACATGGTTTCACACATATATCCTATTAAAAGACCCTATTTTAAACCCAAAGTCACACCAAGACCCTAACAAATCAGAATTGATATCCCGACAAGATTTATATCAGCAATTTCATATTTTATAAAATACACACAAACAATACCCCAAGGGTTACATATTAAAAACACTTGATTTTAAACTAAAATGAAACTATAACATTAAATGTATAACCAAATCCAATATAAAATATTTTCTCACAACACACAGAATATTTGGATCATGACAAATAAGTAATTCAAGTAAACTAACTCATCTCTACATTGTTACACATGTAATCACCTACCAAAATTGTCGAAAACCACAAATATTGGTGTGATAAATCAACCGCACCATTGCCGCACATCATGGAAGTAGAAAGAAACCTACAAAATCAATATTTCACCCAAAATATTAGAAGTTACACCCGAGTCACGAAATCTATCTTCTTGAAATTTTAGTACTCAAGAAAGGGTAAATGAAACCCTTAGGAAAGAGAAGAAATTAAAGTGGGAAAGACTAACATGAAAAAATTGTAATGAGATCACCCTAAATCTACACAAATATTTATCTTCAAGTGAACAAATTTTTTTTGGAGGCTCTAATGAGTCATATAACGTGATGTGGGTATAAAATGGTGTGAATAGAATGAATATGGAAAGAGTTATTAATGAATAAGTTTACCACTTATAATCCGGTCGATTTGAGAAAGATTAAGAAAGATCACCCTACATCGTGGTTCAAATGTGTTCCAAAAATGTGAAACTGATAATGGGGATTCTTCGAGTGATATCGGATTATAGATTGGGTGGAATCACAAAATAAATAAAAAATTAATGAGATATTAAATACTTAAAAAAACATTTAAATCAAAAAATGGTCTAACTGACAGGGCCAATACCATAAATAAAAACCCAAATACACCATGATTATTTATTTTTAAAGGATCAAAATTTACATGGTTGTGTTAATAGGTAAGGGTAGGCCATCTATTAATTGTAATGGATAATAAATGTTGAAAAATGAAGGAGTTTTAAAAGAAACCAAATTGGTTTTTAAATAAAGAAAACGGGCTCACTATTTGGCCCAAATTTTTAAAACCCCCCATTTCCACCAAAATTCATATAAAAACACCAAAAAAAACAAGAATATAAATTAAATGAAAAATTATTTCTAAATAATTCATAGATGTGATATTTTTAGCTAAAAAATTCAGTTTCCATTGGAATATTTGGGAGTTTCTTCTTCGAGGGCAGAGTAAATTGAAATTGACTCTTAGAATATGTTGTTTATCATGATCCTTCCTGGATTTTTAGTAATGTTTCTTCGGGATTATTATGTTATATTTACTATTTTTTAGTTATATTATTATGAGTTTTGGTATTTTTATATACCCATTTGGATTTTGTTATATTCTCCCTTTATATTTTTGAGAATATAAATATTTTTTCAATATCATCCTCTATTTTGGTAGAAAATTTGATCTTGTGTTTATTTTTCATGACTCTAGGTTCAAGTCACAAAAATGTGGGAATCAGTAAAACCCTTAAGGATAAGTAAATATTAGGTCATATATTAGTGCACTGGGGTATCTAAGTAGGTTCATGAAAAAGTGGTATCAAATATGTATGTTAAGAATATTTCTGTGATGTCAGTATGCAGTTGAAAATTCTTATAAGGACAAAGAAGGTCATTTCGGGTGATTGTCTGGCCAACCTATAACGTAATTATATTTAATTCACTATAAGTTGTTTTGGAATTGGTAATGAGGATTAGTTATATTATTTCCCAAAATTATATTTGGATAGGTTGAAATCCCAAACATTACATTCAATCTAATGGTATTAAGATATATTTTGTTAATGTTTGAGTGTTTATCTACGTAATCTTATGATGTCTTCATAGTTATTTTGATTATTTCTGTAGCATCAATGAATCAAGGAGGCATTTTAATATGGTATATGAGGAATCTTCTAAGGATACACATTGAAAAATCCTCTTGTGGACTAGAAGAAGGTTGAGTTTGTTGTGTGTGATGTTGATGCCCTTTGAGAGGCACCTACACAGGTACCTGCTCTGGCTCTTTTTGTGGAACCTCTAGGGTATGATTCATAGAATATTCCTCATGAGTTCCTTAATCTAAAACAATGTGACATCCAATGATCTAATTATACTTCAATTGATAAGGATTGGCTGAGACAAATAGATATTCCTTTTGGCATTATTCTAAATACTGAAGCTATTTAGTTAAAGTATTTTTCCTTTATGACTGAGGAACCTTGAATGAGATAGTTATATTCAATGGTAAAAACAAAGAAAAATGAGTATTTATATTGGAATTACATCAATGGTCATTTCACTAACTAGTCCTATCCTGAATCTATAGTGCTGGTAATGTCTATGGATTTTTATAAATTCGATAATTCTAATAGGACCATGGTGGAATATACGAACCGATTAATTGAGAATATGTATTATTAACCATAGATTGTATCAAATGAGAATAAGAACAATAAAATGTTTGATATGATACTTAGAACTGATATCAATTCTTTCTATTTATTACTAAATATCTCATCATTTTATGACATGAGGGATAAGAAGTTGAAGGTTGAATAAGATCTGGTTTGTTAGTCAGGTTATATGGGATTTTCTTTTTTATCCCAAGGGTAATTATATGAATTTTTATAAATGGAAGAGGAGGAAAGGTGAGTATTACTATGGATCTCTATATCCAAGTTGTTTTAGACCACCTAAATCTCCTTATAGAGGTTCTTTGACTTGATTTTAGTGTGGAAATCATGGGAATTCAAAACAGGTTTTTAATGATTCACCCATGATATGTAGTTCCTCTAGTCATTAAGGACACATGTAGATATTCTATTATATAAATTATTTTCTATGTATTTTCATGGTCACATCAGTGCCAAAATATACTATAGTGAATTAAAAATCGTAATTATCAAAAGGGGTTCATCCACATGAATTCAGAATGATGATTTTTCATGTAGTGAAAGAGTCTATAGGGGATGAAAATATGGGTCCAAGAAATGTGAGAGGTATTATCTCTATAGATTCACCATTAGAGACTACCTTATATCTTATTGGTGCATCCCACTCATTTATATCTTCCCATATTATGAATCTACAAATCATTATTATGGAAATTTTATTTCATCTGATGGATATTACTACACCCATTAGTATGGAGAGAATGAAAGGTCATCATTTTAATTATTTTGTTTTCTCATTATCAGACATCGAGTTTACTTATTCTTTTCAAGTTCTCAGCCGAAATCCTGTAAATATCATTTTCATGATGGATTTATCCATTTCTAAAAAATAATTATTGATTAATATATTTGGTGGTTCTCCATCATTGCACCAGATGGGGTGTGTCATGTATTTCTAGGAAAATTGGACCGAATATTGATTAGAGTAAGAATTTCATAACTATATTTTAAAACAGTGATATTATTTTTTTTATTTTGATCTTGAGTTAGAATCCTTGAGTGGCGATCTCGATTTATTTTTTTATGTTCTCTTTCATTTTTTACTTCTGAATTATTCAGTTTCCCACTACTGCGGGAAGTAGAGTTTTATATTGATTTATTGATAGTTAGTCATACTATATTTATTCCCTCATACTGTAAAGAACTAGCTGAGATGAAAGTGTTTATGAATCATCGGGATGACCGAAATGGGGAAGGATTTATAATCTGGAGATTGTCACCGCGGGAGGTTCTTTTTCCCTTTTCTATGAATGATGATAGAGAACTTATCATAGGTTTTTATTACCGAAATCATAATCAAGTTACTTATAAGTAAAATTATTTATTTCCATGATGATCAATTTAATTAGTTGTATTGGATGGAGTGGTTTTCAATATTTTTCCACCGATTTGTTTTTCAAAAATTGATAATAAAATAATCTTATATTAATAAAACCATCTTCCGTATATGGTTTGACTATCAATAGTATTTTTTATCTAATTTTTTCTAACCAATTATCAAAATTTGTTTTATGTATCTATTGAACATGATTATCCATTAGTATATTCTTACATTCATGGTGTTATTTATGGAGGACACCCTGGTTTACTTCAAGTATTATAAGATTCATGGGTGTCATTTGAGAGTAGTTCTATAATATTTGGGAAATCAGATACTTTATTCCATGATAAAAAAAAATTGGATTTTGGAAGTGATTTTGTTAGGATACATGGTCTCGGAACATTGTATTTTTGTTGATACAGAGAATGTGATAAACATTATTCCATGGGATCACCTGTGTAATGTTTTCATGATTCAGAGCATGATTGATTTAAATCTATATTATGATCAGTTCATAAAGGATTTCTCAAAGATAGCATCCCTTATGATCCATCTAACTCATACAGGGGAAAATTTTACTTGTCATAATGAATTTAATTGTTCTTTTCATGAGTTGAAATTTCACGAGAATTATACAATGGGATAAAGTCTTCTAGTATCTTAGAAGTTATATGTTTCCTTGTGTACAACATCATGTTTGGGTTGGGGTTGTGTTCTTATAGAGGGTGATCATGTCCTTTCTTATGGATCTTGACTGGTTAAGACACATGAGAAGAATTACCTGACCCATGATATTGATATTGAAGCTATGCTGAGTGTTCTTATGAGTTGTTAGAATTACCATTTCATATAATGGTTTACCTTGTATTCCAACCATAAGTTCATGATTTATATCTTATATATAAATGATTTGAATCACTTTTGGAGGCACTAGGTAAAGAACTTGTAATCATTTGATTTCAATATTTCCTATACCATGGAAAAAGGTAATGTCACTATATATTATTTTAGAAGTAATCATCCAACCCATTACATGAATGAATAATTAGAAGAGTAGAAATGGATGTCTATTTTTTCATTGTTTCATATTAATGTTCAGAAAAGTGGGGTGACACACAATGATTTTATGCATATTGTTAAACTTTTTCAATTTCTGATGATATTCAATCTAAATACCTCTGAAGAACTATTTCATATTCCAAAGTGGGTTGTAATGAATAATGAATTATTTTTATTTAAATTGTTATAAATGTGATGAATTTTCATATAGAAATTATTTTTAAATTATTAAATATTTTCTATGCATCGTTGTTAGGCGATTCGAAATTTTTATAGTGTTATTATTTTTCAGTTCCAAAAAGTATATTTCATCATGTTCTATCCTATCCACCATCACATGCCTTCCATATAGGAAACCCATAAGGGACCACTTAGCCATATAGGCCCATATGAGGTCCAACTATTGTAGCAGGGTACATGCACTGGGAATGAGTCCTATATATGGCCCAATGGGATGAAACATGTGGGTACTTATATGTGGGATGAATCTCATTCTTATAAGTCTGCACTGGCAATTCCAACCATGTATTTAGAGGAATATTCCACGACGATTGGGCTTTCTGTGGCGGTGATGGGATTCCTTCAACACCTAACCAACTTCATTGTGACTAAGATGAAGGTATTTGATATATAAGACAACATACCGACCATTCAGGTTTAAATTTTTAGAATAAATTCTAGTAACTCTCAATTTATTAAACAACATACAACTATCTAGTTGGATTTTCACGTGCCTCTCGCATTGATAGAGTGTCTATCATTTTCTCACGTTTATCCTCTTTGACTGCAAACTATTCCCACCATGAAGCTCCATTACTATCACCACCTAAATCTCAGGTCAAGAAATATCCATCTATTACCACTTGATACTTCAATTGATCATTACTAGACCCAAGATGGCCCTCTTGATGCCTTTTTTAAAGCTCCACAAACCTCTTTGATGTTTGGAGAAAGAGGAGGCCACCACTATGTAACATCGTTCTACCCCAACATCTGCATGTAACTCCCATGATACTCTCAACCATTGAAAGAACTATGCTCCACCGATGTTCTACATTTTAAACTTATATATACTCAAATATATCCTCTACATCGATGGACAATCCACCGTGAATCCATAAGAAAACCCAATCCAAATTCAGAGATTTTAAACAACATGAAAATTGAAGAGATTCGCATTTTAAAAACAGTAGGTCTTGGTGGATATCTTAAATAAAGACATGAATATATATAAATTTTATTAGAGGATGAGGCTCCTAATTTTCTATAAAAGGAGTGGATTTTACACTACTGAGCGGAGTTTTCATCGCTGATGTTAAAAAAATGAATGGAGAGGCTAACATGATGATGCCAATTTTTTTTACTTTTAAATATTCATTTATTAATTTGTATTGGTTTTATATTAATTTTAATTTATTTTTATTATGTAATTTTGATGTCCCTTTTATTATTAATATTCAAGAATATTTCTTTATGTAAACCACACATCATCATCATCCTTACTAATTATCCTTTTTCTCATATTATTTTTTTCTTTTAATTGCATTCAATTAAAAATTTATTTTATTTTCATTATCTTTGTCTATATATATATCTATCTTCATATCCTATATTTTAAAATCATGTGTGTGTCATTTATTATTATCTCATTCCTTTTATTTTTGTTGTATTCCCTTCCTCTTCTCTTCTTTCTATTCACCAATGTGATCTCTTACTATCTGAAGTGAGTGGCTGAGTCAAGGATTTTCCCATGTGGGATTAAGGTGTTATTTAATTCATAATTTATGATTATTTTCATTCTATGATATATTGTATTGGAATTCAAGTGTTTGGAGACAATCCCCATACTATTAATGATAATTACACTTCTATTATTTTTTTAATATTGTTACACTTTGTCACAATCACTAAATCTTCTCATTATGGAGTTGATCTAATATATGTATGAAACAAAATATAATGGAGATGGGTCTTGGAATACGTCGAACACTGAACCATGGAGTAGAATTAACATTGATTATAGGAGGATGATGTTTTTTTATTACTTATGGAACATGATATTTCAAAAAAAATCCTGAAAATTATTCTAATCGACTATGTTATTTTATGATTGGATAGTTAATATAAAAGTACATCAATAATGAAAAATTATTATGGAACCCAAAACCTAAACTCGGGATCATTTTCATTCTTTATAATAAAAACTTGTGCTATATTAAGAATATAAATTTACTATTATCATGTTCTATATTAGGTATTAATTGAAAACCAATGACATTTCTAGAGAGCTACTCAATACTTTATTTTCCTTTTCTATTTTCACAATGTATATATATTAGGATTCATTAAATCCCCATTAAAATTTAATTTTTACTTAATTTATTGTTATTATTTTAATTCTATATATGTTGGAAACATATAGGTGCAAGAAATAGTAGCTGAATCACCCTACTCAATTGAATATGGTGTAGACTTATATGCTGGAATGATTAGGGGATCCTGAATCCAAATTAGAAAATATGAGTAATTAAAGAACCTAATCTAGTATCTAAAATATTCCATCAAACAACTACTGGTTTGAGGATTTTACAGAGACTTAATTAAATTTTGGGGGTACATCTAAAAAGATTATCAAGATGTGTCCAAAACAAAAGTAGAGTCATCCTAGTTTTCTATAAACACTACTAAGAAGTTACATAGGTGAAATTTATAGAAAAATTATATAAATAAAAACCATAAATTATATGCAATATCTATAAGTGATATTACAACATTTAGAGAACAAAATGGATTAGATAACTGTGAACATAATTGTCTAACTTGAGAAACATGACCCCAAACATGTGGATGAACCCCTGGTCATTCATAATTATTATGAGGATTTCAGGGAATTTTAGTCCAATAAATAGGATTATCAGAATCCAATACATATAAATAACTAAATATAAGATAACTTTGATGAGCTAGAGTAGATTCATGATGAATAATAACTTCCTGTTGATTTATATGTGGAAGGTCAACAAGATTCAGGTGTCTTCTAAAATGAGTACAAGGTATACCTTGTTCTCATTAGTCCCCACAAGTTAGAGGATGCATCACCTTTTCATATTTTTATATCCATGTAGGAAGACACCCCCAAATTGGTGTAATTTGAAGAAAATAATGAGGATCCTGACTGCCTACCCACAAATACCTCCATCAAACTCTAAGGGTTGATATCCATTAAGGAAAATGTTAAAGGTTATCTAATTTAGGCTGTCATTATTATCTGAAAATCAATTTTATTTTATTTTCTTCCATATGAATTGATCATTAATTCCCATTGAATATAATTTTTTGATTCATAAAATAATTTTTCTACCTTAGTCGAAGATGAAGAAACAATACTTGTACCTATTGAGGCACAAGAAAAGAACACTAATAGGAATGAACATACATTAGAGGAGGCCATGAAGAAATCAAGGTTTTTTATCCTAAATAAATAAAGACAGAAGATCGTCATATTAAAATAAATAAATTAATTACTAATAATTAAAATATTAAATTTTTTAAATATAAAATAGATTCTAACATTCCCATTGATCATTGAATTTATAAATCCTTTTTCATTATAACACTGTAAAATATGGAGGATTCATAAATAACAACCATAGAAGTGGATGAACCATAGTTCATCATAAACCTTCTATAAAATATCTCATATAATTTTTAGGGGTGTGGGATTTTCAATACTCTATCTACACGTCATTTCGCACCATGGTTCAAAATGTGGAATATAAGAAAATATAAATGCGTGGTTTGAGGTTTACGAAGCTCCATCTAACAAATTACTATGGATAAAAGTTGTTTCTGAACTCTAGTGGTACAAAAATTTTAGGTCCCTGAGGAGCGATCATACCAAGATCTAACTTTACATGACATCTAGGAATTTATATTTATGTTTAGTTATTTTATTTATTCTATCATTTATTCAACTCCCGCTTATATTTTTTATCTTAAATGGAAAACAAATTTGGTTAATTGAGTAATTATCATTTAGGTTAATGATATAAAATGGATACCCCCATAAATTCAATGGGGAATTAGGAGTAAGGTTAATGGAAAAGGGTTTTCACAATAATTTTACTCCCTTTGACTCTATAAATATTTTTCTAACAACATGTTGTTAGCTTTAAACTACAAATTTCATTCTCATACTTGAATTTAAACTTTTCTTGACTTATCTTAGAGGCATGAGTTTTTTAATAATTATATGATACCAGGATTTAAATTTAAATTTTAATGATATGGAATTAGTAAAATGGAAAATTGGATGACAAAATTGAATCATGGATATTAACATAGGGTTTCATGATTTTAAGGGAATTAGTTAATTTATATAAATGAAATTTCCCTAACATTTTTTCCCTTTAATTTTTTTTTTGAATTGGTTTGTTATTATTATTCATGTATTAATTTATTTTAAAAATAATAATATAACCCATTACAAATATTATTTCAAGACCATGTACTTCGTATTTATCTTGATCATATGTTTTGAGTGATCTTGGGGCATACCGCCAGCGAGAACATTCATTTAAGCAAGTTGAATCTTTTGGTATGAAAATAAACAATAAAAATGACTAAGGAAACTATTTAAGATCTATTACCCTTGAAAACAACATTTATTTTAATCCTTGTTTATCCCATAAAAACCCTAAGTGACCTTGTCAGGGATGATAGGTGTTTCAAGTAATTTTTTCTATTCCTACATCCTCAAAGAAAATTTGTGATATTTTAAAATTGATGTGTGGTGTAGAAGGTATTCATGGTGGAAGGGATTAAATTCATTGTGTGATAAACATTTGGAGGTAATATTTGTGGGAAAAAATAAGGATTTTTGATTCATTATTTGTACTATATTGTTTTCCCTTATCAAAAAATGTAAACAAAATGAATGGTTTTTGACATAGAATAATAAAAATTCACCATCCTAGACCAATGATTTTAATAATTTATGGAATGGTGGTTCATTTTTGGTTTATTATAAAAATTAAATTCAAAAAGAAAGAAAAAATTAAAATGTACTTTGAAAAAGAAATGTTTATAGAAGTACATAAAAATTGAAGGTGGTTCAAAAATCTTTTATGATGCTAAATTTTGGTCATTCCCATACATTGAGCATATAAAGTGTCATATTTTATAATTTGATTGGGATAATTTCATTGATATTTTATATTTGGTACCATACATTATAAATTAAAATGTAATCCTCCTATTTTAGTATTATTTTTTAAAAACAAATAATTCTACCAACCATAAGACTTAGAGTCATTAGACCCATAATTGAAAATACATCATGATTTTAAGAGCATATTGTATTTACAATGTGGATAATGTTGTTTCTTTACAAGACTATAGATAAAGATCATGTTCTCATTATATGATATTAACTACAATTGAATTGTAAAATGAGGTAGGAGTGGACTGATTCAAATGTGTGGTAAATGATAATTTTTTATGTTACTAATAACACATTGTGGAACATGAATGAATGATAAGATATATACCATCATTTTCAAATGGGGAAAATTTGAATATATTATTTGATTGTTTCTTTATAAATTTAAAAATTGAAATAATATTGTATATATATTTTTCTATTTTTTATTTAATATGATATTCATTTAGTCTAATTACATTGAGATTAGAATAATTATAACATTGGTGACTTTGAATTTAATGTTGATTTTCTATACTGGAGGAAAACATAGTTATATTGTATAGGTATTTGGTAGACATAAAATTCATTAAAATGTTTAAATGTTGTACATTTATTATTTAAATGTTTTCAATATAAATGAACATGTAATTCAATGTTTTATTCAATATTGGGTTTTTTGGAATAATGAATAAATTTATATTCAAATGGTTAAAAAGTTGATGATTTAGAATTTGTAATTGAATTTGGACATGAGAAATTGTTTCTTCAAATATTTGTTAAGTGATTTGGAATTTTCTATGTGTTATTATAAATTAAGAATAAAACAAATAGGACAACTTGTTCTATCCCATAAACCCAGGCCAATACACCACTTTAGAATCTCGTAGGGGGAAACCAGGCCATAAACGCACTTCGGTGGGATAGCTTGAGAAGTAGGATACAAACACATGGGATGAATCTCATGCATGGCCCATGGGGATGAAATCTATGGGCGTTTATAGGTGGGTCAAAGCCTGTATGAACAAGACCTTGGTGGTCAAACTAATGAGGCATAGGGTTGAAATCCTCATTTATATTGAGTGTTCCACGTTGCTAATGTGAGTCCTCTGAAACAAGATAAAATTCATTGTGGTTGAGATGTGAGACATTGATATTTAAGATAGAATGCCTCCAATACTAATTTCTTTGTGGGAAAAAATAATTATAGGTATTATTAATTAATTAATTAAGACATCAATGACCCACTATATTCTTGCATTCCACTCACTTGGATAGAACATACATCATGCTTCCTTATTTTTCCTCACTACCACCCCATATTCCCACACAGAAGATCAATTTCCACTTGTAGATTTTTCTCAATTAGATCCATCTCCCAATTTTACCACCAGTTACCTCGATGGATCATCCAGGTACATTTTGATGACCTAGATGAATCCATTTTAAAAGGAACATTTGTACATTTCTATGGATGGTTGAAGTGGTGGACACCACTATTGAACATATTTCATTAGCCACTACCACCTAGAAATCCCATGACCCTCTAACCCAAGTCAAGCCTAAAGATATGTCTATATTCAAAATTATACATGTCTTCTTCTATAATGATGTATTCCACACAACGGAGGAGACCCAACTGTGCACCATGAATACAAAGTCCAATCTTGGAAAATTGAAACACATAAAAAATTTGGGGTTTTCCATTTTAAATATAGAAGGACTCAAGGGAGATGAAAACTAATGTTATGATGATATGAATATTTGATGAGTAGCTGAGGCTCTTCACTGCCTATAATGGGTGGGACATTGAGACTACCCAGAAGGGTTTTCACCCATTGAGGGAACCCACCGAAGGGATATTCCTCCATGGTGTTGCCAATGTTTTTTTTATTTTTTTAAAATTTCAATTCTTTTATTTTAATCGTATTTTTATTATTATTATAATATAGTTTTATTTTTTATATTTAATTTATCATTTATAAATGTTTTATATATATTTTTCATCATGTAAACCACCCATTATCTTATTTTTCGTTTCTTATCCTTATTTTAATATTATTAATTTTTCTAATTTCATTATTTATATTTAATTTTATTTTCATTTTGTCCCTCTCTCTCTTCATCTTATATTTTTATTTTTTGAGATTTCAGGTTTCTGTTGTCATATTCTTCAATAATACCTTTACTTTTTATTTTTTCCCAATATAATTCTTCACTTTCTATCCAACAAATTGATCTATTACCCGTGAAAATGAGGGTTTTTCCAATGGATTGGGCTAGGGGTGGTTCAAGTGTGCTGGAAATAATTTATAAATTTCATTTCACGATTAGAGGAGAAGATATTGTCATGAATGGGTGTGAAATAAATCCCTCGGTCTATGAAACTAAATTCTATTTCTACTCTTTTATTTAATTTCTATTCCCTCTCTTACAATGATTATCTCTTCACCCATTGTATTTAGGGAAATAAATGGATTAAATATAATTTGATGAGATGGGTCCTAAAAGATGAAACAACCTCGACCAAGGTGAGGAGTTACCATTAATTATATGATGATGGGGAATTTAGATTTCCTAATGAATTAAATATTTCATAATTTATAAATAAAAGGATTGTAATCTATCTTAATATTTCTTTATTATATTATAAAACTAAAATTAAAAAATAAAATAAAAAAAGTGATGGAACCCAAAATAAAAAACTCAGGATCATATATTTTATTCCTAATCGCATTATCTTTATCCTTATATGCTAGTTTATTTTAAATTATCCCATTGAATGTTCCTTCATTTTTTTAGAAAATAAATAATACCCAATTATTACATTTATTAATAATATTAAAAAAATAAAAAACTATTTGATTTGGAGAAATATAATGAATAGCTGAAAAAACTAAGATGTTACTCATGCGAGACAACCTTGGTCTAGTTTTTTGTTGTGTTGAGAAAATAAACTTTCTTTTTCCACACCCTAAGATAGACATAAACTCAAGTAAATTATGTTTATTCTGTAAGTGTTCAGTTTAATTATGCTCTTCTTAAGATTTTTATTCAGGAACATCATCTTTTTTATACATTTTGTAGAATTTTTAACTCTCCTTATGGTTGGAAAACCATTATTCAATGTTCGTTCTTCCTAAAGTAAATTACATGTTTTCAAAACTAGTAAATTGTACTTTTTTTTGAGAAATTTTGTGATGGGGGGTTTCTATAATTCCCTATGAAAATTTCACCCTAGAACCAAAAAAATGTTCGATGACATGTGCCTATAAATCTGGTGGCTATGTACGAGGTAAGACATCACTAACTTTGATTCACACTATTATTATTACAAACAGGGCTAGGATGACCATCATAATATTTCAAGTATTAATCAGCCTCTTCCTATATATAATTGGATTTGGTTTAGTATTTTTAGGTACAAATTATTTTGGATTTCATCTACATAGATAATGAATAATTAGATATGGATTTTGACCTATAAGAATACAATGTAACATCCTGTTTTCTTAAATGAATGAAATTCAACAAAATTTTTAATATTTACATTAATTGGAAAGACTAATTTTAAAAAGGGTCTTCATAAAAAATTTAACCATGCTTCAAAACACTAATGTTTTGTTTTTTTGGATGTGGTTTATGGATTGGGGGTTCCCAATGTGTTCATTCATGTTTTGAGAGCATCGAGCTTCGAAACCTCAAGTCAGGAGGAGCTATCAGGGGTGCACGATTAGCCTATGCCATATATCTGTCATCATCAAACCATGCGGTGTGTTTATTATTAAAAAATATTTTAAATAATTTAAAATTTAAAAGAATAATAAGTTCAAGGAAAATAAATAGAAAATAAAAATAAAAAATGTTTTCAAATTAAAAATATTATTATTATTATTATTAAATTTTTTAGGTTATGTTTTTTATGAAACCAAAAAGCGGTTTTCTTATCCCTTCTATAGAGCACAACACACCAACCTAGGGTTCTCCCATGGCCATGAAACACAACCCTCCTCATGACCCACACTAATCTACTGGTTTTCATTAAGTTTGATCACAATGCTTTCTTGGTTTCACCAAGTAATCCCCTCTCCTCTCTCACTTTGGCCAATTTTTCCCTCTTGATCAACCTACGCGACTCATCCAAAACCCCCAGTGTTAGGGATCGACTAATTTTTTTGTTTATTCTATTGTTATGTTGCAATATATGCTACTTGAGACTCCTTTTGTTGTATTCTGAAAACCGTTTCAGAAGGTGAAGTGGTTTAAATCATTTTAATGCACCGCCAATGGTTTGGGTTATGTTTTTTTCCTTCACTCTTCACTTTAACGTAATTTTTTTAGGATTTTTTATTTTTGGAGGTGATGGTAATTTTGCGCGGGTGTGTTGGTCTTTGTCGCAACATTTTCGAGTTTCTTGTATTGTCATAGTGACTTTGATGAATTCTGGAGGGATGGTATAGACATAAATAGGTATATATCTGTATATATATATATATATATCTTACTTGTACATATTACCTCATGGTGAAGGAAATATATACTTTGGATTAAGGGATATATAAATATATAGTTTTGTATGTGTGTGAAAGTGTGGGATAATCATTTCGGCAGAAAATGTTTTCAAGTGTTGAGTGATTGTCTTGTTATACTTTTTCAAGAAGGATCACATTTCTCTTTCCCATTAAATTTAATAAATCATTAATTTATTTCCTTAATTCCATTTTTATATTTAAATTAATATTGTGTAGTGTTTATAATAAATTTTGTTTTAATTGAATTGTGATCATTAAATGAAATTATTAGTTCTAATAAATTATTTTTATTGTTTAATAGCTATATGGTTTTATAACAAAACTCCTCCAACAGAGGTGTTTTTTCATTGAAAAATCATTGCGATGATTTATGATTTCTAGCTTGTTTAGTCATATTGCTTGGTATTAGTTGTTATTGGCCATATGGAGTTAGTTTACCTTTATGATTTTTCTTAGAATTATATAATTAAAAGGATTTTTATGATGAATTACTATATATATATATGATTAAATGTAATTCCATAACATAATTTACATGTTCAAGATGGCATGTTATGCCTTGAATTTAGATATTAAATGAACTAATTTAAATAAAACTTATTAGGTTGGTACGACCACACCACATGTTATGATTAAATAAGAATGTATTATGTAAATTGTTTCAATGATATGACTTATATATATTCAATTTCATGCTTCATGTCTATTGCATTCCATGAATGTAATTGATTTGGGTGGTTTGAGCTAAATACATTTTTATCCAATACAATTATTTATATTAATTACGAAATGTGAGGTAATTCCCACGTGCTGGGGATCGATCAGATAAATTTAATAAACCCTATTAAATTCAAATATCTCATTTTAGACCGTTCCATTTATATCCTTGGGTCTATAGGCATGTAGACTTAGACTAGAAGACACCCGATTGGTGTTCCAGAGTTAGACATTATTAAGACTTGTTAGATTTTAATTTAAATCACTTTAATAATTTTGAATAAATATTTGGATTGCTGGGTTAGACTTTGAGATGGAATAATAATAAAAAATTGTGATTTTTATGATAGAATAAGTTTGGATAATCTGGTAAATTAATATATTCATGATCATACGGTGTAAATATTAATTAAAGAGGTTTGATATAATTATGATGATAATTAATAACATATATTAATGAAATGAATTAGTTTTACATATGGGAATTTTTTTAAATTGATCAGTTTGTCTTATAATGATAAATAAGATATGTTTGATAGTACAACTGTGATTTTTCTTTCTTTTCATTTGATATTATTGGATGTCGATGTCATTGATACATGAGGGTTTGATGCTGATTAGCATGTTGAGTTTGTCTGTAAATTACTCAAGTTTAATATGGATTACTAAGGGCTTGGTTCATGTTCTTCTATACCACATGAGGGAAATACACATTTAATTGACACCTAAGGGGATTTTATATGATTATATGGGATGTATGAGGACTCATTAATAGTGTTGATGCTTGAAGGATTGATCCACATTTCTATTTCTCTGGATTTCAAGGCATAATATTATTGAATTCCTAAGGGAATGGATCTAATTATACCGGATACCTGAGTTCCTAATGCACAATCACATGATGCTTGATGGTGTTATTTTGGTTATCCTAAGGGATGAGATCGTATGTTTATGGAATATTCTAAGTGATTCATCCATGAAAAGAGAATCATCCTCAAATATCGGTGACCATCAGGAATCCAGAGGATCTACACACATACATATAAACCTATCAAGGTTCTGAAGTAGATATGTTCACCAGGTGTCCCTTAAGAATGTGGGTGGATAGATTTTTATTTATCCAACACTTGTTATTTATTTTTCTACGTATACTATCACAATTAATTATATTATAAATTAATTAATATACTGGGTTATAGGCAATTGATATTAGTATCTCACACACTGATCAGGTATCACAAAGCCCCTGAGTAGATTTCCTTGCTCACAGGTCTTTGGATTCATTGCTTATGTTATGTTGTGTACATTGGAGCTGAAGAGAATAAGGTCGAGCTATTTTTAAGGATTATCTGGGGTTTTTATATTTGGTATTCACTTTATTTGTTTATTTTGTACTTATTTTACCTTTTAGTAACACTTGACATTACATGTGTTATTATATAGAATTGGAAGTGACCATTCTATTTTTATGGAAATATTATATTATTCTTCCACTATTTTTCATTATTATTATTATTAAAATTAATGTTATTTTTTTGAATATTATTATACCTATTTGAATCAATGATCTAAAGGGTATAGTCTCCCGACCGGGCCATCTATAGACCCTGATTTTTAGTTGGCATCATCTGGTGTATGAGGAGGCACTCTTGAGGCCATGTGTCCCACCAGTCTGACCACCAGCTTAGAGGAGATCCAAGCCCGTTCATTACAAAAGTAGTATCAGATATTTCTTATTTTATGTTGCATTACACTGTGGGTTTGGTAGATAGATGACTAGGTATGTGTTGGAACTTGGAAAAAATTCGTTTATGGGATTGATCACCAAAAATTTATGAAATAAAAATGTAGCTAGGGCTGGGATTGTTATTTGTGCTTTTTTCAAGTACAGTTTAAATGATTTCACCTTGATTGACTGGTTTAATTGCAATTTATAATAGATTTATGATATTTATGGTAGTTTACCCTTCCCTTATTATTTTACAGTTAATGAAAAACATGAATCATAAAAGGTACGTAAAAATTCACCAGCCATGCATATCCTATTCTATGTAGTTTCATATGTATGATGTTTGCTGATTTGATTTGTGTACCTTGAGTGATATTTCATGCTTAATTTCATAACATGATTACCTATTTATATTTAATGCTTCCTATGAAGAAATAATTCATATCATATTTAGTATTCCATTATTATGTGATTTCAACATGTTTCTATGTGTTAGATTCTTTTAGTTACATGTTTTTCATTTTTCTTAATATGTAATTGATGGAATGAGATAAATGAAATTGGTTGTTATTAAAATGGGAAAAAATTTCATACTATTATGTTTCATAGAGCTTTAATGATTACTATATGGACATCCATATAACTATATTTTTGTTCATGAGCATATTGTATTGTGAAATTGTTTTAAATGTAAGCGTTGTTCAACTATAATTTAAAATGTACTGGTTTACAATATAAATTCTCAGCTGGAACCATGTTAGGGATTCGGTGCATGGTTCTTATGAGATAAACCTTAATGAGTGATTATAATTTCTATAACTAATGAACATATCTTCGGTTTCATTATAAAAGAACTAAGAGGGATTAGTGGGACCCTCATAGGTTTCCCTTTTGTTAAAAAGACATATTTTAATGAATTCTGTAATAAATTAATAATGACTAAGAATTATTATTTTTTAGAAATGACGTTTTAATATACTTGATTACTTTTCCTTGATGTTTTAGATTAAATATTTTATTTTTTAATGATTTAAAAGTGAATAAATGTGATGAAATTAAAAATGAGACATATATAGGTGTCCCTTATTTAAACCCTCATGTAATAGAAGATTGTTTTTTTCTCTTTGAGTTTAAATGAAACTGAATCTTAAGCATCTTATATAGGCCTTCTCTTTTTTACAGATGTCTAAGATTATTGACATTCGTTCCTGGTAACTTTTTTTGATGTGACCAAGTGTTACGGTCGACGCTTATGCTTTTATAAGCGGTTATCTTGTGGTAGGTATAGACCTTGAGTTTAAATGCCTTCCTATTGTTGTGATATTTATAATGATTAGTTATGTTCAAGTACCATTTTCACAGGTAAGACTATTAGTTTCTAAATGAAATTCCTGTTTGGATGAGTGGTCATGTTTTCCATGGACTAGTTTTCGGTGTGAGAAATTGGGTATTACCCGTTTTCATTGTTTTTGACACGC
Source organism: Viscum album (assembly GCA_963277665.1). Taxonomy (NCBI): domain Eukaryota; kingdom Viridiplantae; phylum Streptophyta; class Magnoliopsida; order Santalales; family Viscaceae; genus Viscum; species Viscum album. Next base: position 87,505 of record CAUJRU010001476.1, on the reverse strand, counting down.
CATTAGAATAGTCTTCCATTTCATAGGTCACATGATTATACCTTTTTCGTTATGGATGGATGACATGGTACAAAATTTTTACTTTTAATGGTTATATGTGGAAATATGATATTTGGTTATATAATGTGTACAAGACATCATATAATCTAATTCATAGAGAGTTAAATTTTCGATAATATTAAACAATTTCATTTTTCTTGTGAAATATTAGGGTAGAATGTATCAATATACATGGAAACCATCAAGTGTTTAATATATTAATGAACTAGTTAGGGTTGGTAGAAATTTTGAGCCTTGTTCTATTATGTATGGTATTGGGTCATCCTAGAGTAGAGTGACCATGGTGTAAATAAATAAATTTCTTCGGAATGATTGGGCAAATTTGAGAGACTCATGAGTTTTGAAATTCCATTCTGTTTGGCTTGGCTATTCATGCAATTTTTTAAAAAATTTGTGTTTATGGAAGATCAGACATAGTAAACATTTTAGAGATTAGTATATCTATTCTTTTTGATGATTTGGACACACATAAGTTTGGGAGTTTCATGTTAGTCATGTTAAATTTGTTACCATCCATGTAGAAGGAGATTAACTAATGAGTTCCATTAGAGAATGGCTAGGCTCTCATAGATACTCGTGAGTCTTGTGAACTATGAATCACATTGTTTCTTTCTCGGCAACATGTTAATTTTCACACCCGTCATCTTTTAATAAATTATTTTGTTAATTATTTGGGAATTGGGTAGTTGGGGTTGAAGCCGACATAAAACATTTGGGTTCTTATTTAAAGAAATACATGTTTTGGCTTTGACACATGACCTCACCCGGCTCATCAGGGCTTGACAGCGTGTGACGCACGGGCGAGGCACGTGTGAAAAATAATAGTGAAGACTCTTCCATCACCGCCGTGTGACCCTCCCGTCATTCAATTTTACATTTTGAAGATAAATGAAAATTTTGGGCATGGTCGCATCCAACGCATGGGAGGGGATTGGTCGATACTGCGTGGCATTGACTGGGTCACCGCGTGACCTTGCCTGGTTCTTCGAATATCCTACACGATGTTCAGGATAAATAAATGAGGTAAAATTATTAAATGTGGAAAATCATGAATTCCTCACAAAATTAAATGAGAAGAATTATATGATTAAGGTATTTAATAATAATAATAATAACATTACTAATAATAATAATAATAATAATAACATTTAGATTATTATTATTGATATTATTAATCGTATTTTCATGTTTTTAATTAAGTCATTAGTAATATGTTTAAAATTATTATTATGGTTGATGTTCTATTAAGTTATCATAAAATTTATTATAATTATGATTATAATAAATATCATTATTTATTATTAGGATTTTTTTCTTTTCTTTTTTATTTATTTATTTATTTAAGTTTATTTTTCCTTTTGTTTGCCAGGGTTTCAATTTTTATTTTTTGGGCCCCTTTCTTCCTCCTCCGCATCGCGACACCCCACCAGTCTCCTATCTCCTTCCCTACCATGAAGCGCCCCTGGCCTTCTCTCTGTGCAGTGCACTATACCGTTGCTCCCTCCTCCTTCGTGCCACCTCCCCTCCCTCACTGGCGGCCTCTCGTCCTCGTGGTCGACCTCCCTCCTGCTCAGCAGCGCACCAACACACAGCCTACCCTCCCCTATCCTAGACGCGATGGCTCACCCCCACTCCTCGTTTTATCTCTCCACTGGTGGCGCTCCATCACGCCCCCTCCTCGTCCGAACTCTCAACCAGCATAGCACCACCCTCCGAAAAACCTGACACCACCCTTCCGGTGCACCCACACCAGTGCGATATTTCCCTTCTCCACGTGCCCTTGGCAAGGTAGCTCCCTCGATTCATGCTTGCTAGAGTATTTACCGCATCAGCCTCCCCTTGCAGCTGACATCCTCTTTATTCTGGTGAGCAGCCCCGACCATACACTGCCTTCTCCTTTTGTATGCACCTCTCCATTCAGATGAGTCCCTTCCCTTTCAATTTGAGTTTTTTTGTTTTGGTTTTTCCAGCTGATATGATGTCTAAATTTATGGTTCTAACTTGAAGTTTTAAATTATAATTTGTGATTTTGTGTCCGCATGAGGTTCCTTGTAGTCCAAACAGCGCGCGATTAATGTTTCGCACTAGAATTTGATGTTTTTTCAACAATTCTCAGGGTTCGACATCATGGTAGGTGGTTCTGCATTTTAAACATTATTTACTGAGAACATTTTTTTTATTAGTTAATTTATATTTTTTTTATTGGTTAATTATTTTGGGTGCGGATTTGATTTTCTTGAAGTTATCCATGTGTTAGATTTTTTGGTGAAATGTTCATATTTGTGGGTGGATTCTTTGGTTGAAACTTGGATTAATTTAATTGTTAGTTTTTTATCATATGTGCAGTTAGCTTTTCATTTTTTTGAAAATGGTGTTAAATGTGTGTCCACATAGCATGGCATGTTCTTGGTCGTAAGTGAAGGTGTTGTAATGGTTGATTAGGTTGTTGCTATGTAAACCTCTGGGAGATATCTTCTAGTGTTTTAGAAAATTTTTGTTAGTTTTGTAAAAATGTGCAAAGTGAAATGTTTATTTTCTAGTGTTTTTATAAGGTTTGTGTTTGTTTTGAGAAAATGTGAAAAGTGTGCAGTTTGTGTTCTTGATGTGATGTTGGGTGTGTTTGGTCATGAAAGAGGGTTGAGTTGGTTTTGCGTGTTACAGATGTGTTATGTTTCTTTTAAAAGAAATTTTTTACAAAGAATTTAAGATGATTTAATAAAATTATTAATGATAAAAATTTAATATGTTTTTTAATAAACAATTATTAGCATCATAGAAATTGTTTTAATTTAGTTGGGTATAATATTTTGGCATGCACACTTTTCCAAATGGTTTTCTGTGTGTTTAAAAGTGTGTCGTTTGGTTTATGTAACACCATGGTTGTTTTACTTGTCTGATTTTGACATGAAAGTAGAAATTGGAACATCTTGAGCACAAAAGGGGAAGCCTGGGTACTTGATGGGAAGACTAGATCTAGCGTGCTAGTGATTCGGAAGCGGCTCTGGCCCGATTTCACTTAGCTGGTTTGATTATTACAACACTAACTAAACATTGGATGATGATTGGAGACCACTAGGTTATGGATGTGTTGCCTTACTAGTGGCTCGTGCACGAGAACATATTTTGTTGTGGTTCCTGTACTGATGTTCACCGAGACGAGATGTTATAGGGTCCCTTTCCATTTTCTAGTACCTATAGGGACTCTACCACTTTTAGTGCTTTTGGATTAATATACACTCACCGTTGGCATGTAGTGTATCATTTGGGTTTCCTTGAAGGTTTGATTTTTCTTAAATGTATGGGTGTTTTATTTTTATTCAAGTGGTTTTCCTTAAAAGTTTTTTCTTTATAGAAACTGTTTCTTTAAAATTGTTTATGATTTGGAGTCATTTCTTTTATTTATCCTAAAAATTTATTTTTTAATTAATGTTACATACGAAACCTTTTTATTGGGTGACTTCCTACTGGGCCTTTCTCTCACACCATGCATACACCATTGGGTGTATGTAGACCTTGTCTCTTCTGTATTCCAGGTTGTGACATTGTGCTCAATGATGGTGGTTCAGGTTGCAGTTGGTCTTCTCATTCGGAGTGGTGTTGATGTGGCCTCTCTTTTTTCCCGGAGGATTGAGTCTGAGTTTTAGTTCCCACTCTTGTCTCTTATTTTTAGATATTAGCTCTTATTGTAGACCTTAAAGTCTATTTATGGTTTAAGGTAATTTTTAGTTATCTATTTCCAATTTTAGTTTATTTATCATGTTAGTTGTTTATATGTCTTCTCATGAAAAAACCACTCTCAAATGCCTCATTATTGTGCCCGGCACTAGTTTCCAGCCCATGGGGATCAGGAACGCCCATCGGGCCATGTCGCTGACTGGGTCGGGAACCGGGTCGGATGAAGTCTCGACCTGGTTTGTGACAAAATGTTATCAGAGGGAGTTTTTTTCTCTTAGGTCATGTTCTTTTGGGATAGAGTCCATGTAGACAAATGTTACGGGTGTCAGAACTCGATTTTCTAGCTACGAGTAAGGTGCATGGCCAGCACACCTCATGGTGGGACTCGAGTTACCAAATCAATTTCATGTTTGTCTAATCCTATGGCCTGTGTGGTTAATCTTATTTAGGGGAAATGAAAATGGTGTAGGGTCAGCGGCCCCAGTGAGCTCGCAGGGTCTGGCAAGCCATGTGGAGCCAGGTATGTTGTCCTAGAATACTCTCAGTGGTGGTGGCATGTTTGGCGTATGGCTTCGAACCATATGTTCTAGTCACCCACTGACATTGGTCTCCTCTTGCATCGTTCCATATCTCCTTGTTCTGGATTCCTGGAAATTTGGTTTTCAAGGGAAAATGAATTTGTCTTGGAAAATTTTTGGGACAAATGTTTTGAAAGAAAGAACATTTAAAATAAAATGGTGTATGAGGTTTGAAAAGTGCGGGTTGAATGTTTGGTTTTAGAAAAAACAAAATGGAACGGTCTGTTTTTGATCCTTGGAACTCTCAAGGGAAACCACATGCAAGAGTGTATCCGAAAATGGAAAAGGTTAATTGCACGAATGGATGATTTCCTGGATAGAAATGAGGTGGGTTCTAGTGTGGCACGAGAACATGCCTGTGCGAGGCCCATGGGACACCATTGCTGTTTGTGCAACCCACACGATTTGATTATTTTCAAAATGTTATGTGAAATGAAAATTTTGTGTTTTAGTAACTAGTGATTGAATAGAGTGTCCTTGTGATTTTGAAACGTTGGATGTGAGGCGTTTCGAGCTGAGGATCCTTTTTGACTGATTTGCATCTTGATTTCAGATTCTTATTTTTATGTTGGAGTGAAAGTGTGTGGTTAATGGTTTCATCGAAAAAGTGATTCGAGAAACCCTTTTAGTGGTTCCCATGCACGTTTGGTGTTCTCTTGTGGTGTTTCATCACCGTTGGACCAGTTTGGTTGGGTCCATGGTTTTCTTTCTTGACTAGTGTATGCCCTCCATAATGCATTGACAAGTGATTGAAGTGTGGCCACATGAAATTCGCCGTTGGCCGGCCCTCTAGTTGATCAGAGGAATCTCTTCATGGATTCTAGAATTGAACCCACCTCTCCGTTATACAACTAAGAGGATCCTCTCGCATCGCGATGATGGATGTGAGGGGAGTTAAAGGGATTTTTGTTCTTTTGAGTGTCTGACTCGTCGGGTATGAAGTTTGACAATGTCATGTTTGAAGGTTTCCCCTAGAAACAGAGGGTGGAATTTTACTGGGGAAGGGTGAAGGTGGTTCAGAATTATCAGTGTTGACCAGTGTCTTCAAAGGAATTATAGTATTTTCATGGGCTGCAAGGGTCATGTTTAGTGATGTCTTTCTGTGTCAGTTCTCCTTAATATTCAAGGGTGGAGTTAGAACTCATTAATTTGTAATTTCTATTTGGAAATGGTGAAGGAGATTCCAATGGAGAAAGGTGGAAGCATCATGGAGTGGTGGGTGCTGACCACTATTCTAAATAACCTTTGGTCCTTCATTGGTTTTGTTTAAGAAAGGGTCTACGTTAGGCCACTAGTGTGGTAGACCCTGTCACATGGGGATGCTACGGTAGATTGCAGGAATCACATGTTGTTTAAGACTATGTTTGAAGTCCCTCTATGTATAATGTCCCTCTATACAGTTATTGTCATGTTCAGGTCACGATTGGTGGTGTCGTGTTCTCATTCATTGTGACGAAGGTTGATGCACATGCACCATTTCAGCTCTTGTGTCGGTGAATGTTTAGTGTATGATCAATTGGATGTCTTAATGTGTTGTGTTTTCTGGTGTTTCCTCAGTTGTAGTGTAGTTGCGTGTGACACCAAAAGGAGAATCATTTTTCAGGAGTCCTCAATACTTGACTTCGAGGCAAGAGATTCTTCAAACATGAGGGCCCCAACTGCAGGACTCGGAGTGAAGCTGTCATGTGGTCAGGAACCCCGATAGTTTTTGGGACCCCATCCTTATTTCTTTCATCCATGTTGGAGGTGAAAGCAGTTTAAATCGTTCCTTGTAGTTTTTCCATTGTGAATGACCTGCTTGGGTACGTGGGATTTCTCGTGACCCTGTGGAAGCTTGTTCGTCTCATTGCCTTAAATTATTGTGTGGGGGGTGGGTTGTGTCCCACTGAATGCAATTTCCTTAGTGGTCCTTATGGGAGTCTATTGGGTAAATCTGTCTCAAATTCAAATAATTCTCATCCAGGAATGTGGAATCTCTGGTTTTTCTTGGGTCATGCTTTTGATGCCCCAGTAGTCAGGCCCCTCCCTCCACACCCCTTGTGGTGGGGTGTTTGGTCACCATCTGGAAATTTTCAATGATTTGTATCCTCTTTTAGTCTTAATGGTGGGTAGACCCATGATGGGTCTCGCACAAGTGTCTCTAGAATGATTTGGTGTTCGCCTTTCTCCTAATGGTGGGGAGTCCACTCAGGCCTCCTTGTGTTGATTTTCTAGTCTCGTCTTGGGCATCAGTATGTTTTTAATGGTGGGGAGCCCATCGGGATTTCCCATTTTGGACCTTTCAGTTTTTCCCTAGTGATGGTTCAATGGTAGGTTATTGGAGTGTTCTTTGGATGTAGGTTGGTCTTGTTTTTTTGTTCCAGTAAAATGGTGTGTTTTCGTTCAATTATGCTTGAGGTGTTTCGGTCTGTGAAGTTGGTTTCCATGGGTGTGAGAGTTCCCTTCATTGATCAATCAACTGAAGGCATTATGGATCTTTGGGGCGTGCGACACATATCAGAAACTCTGTTTACGAGATTCTTGATGCTATCTATAAGTGACCATTTTCTGAGAACGGCGTGTTTGCCACATTCTTCTTGTTTTCACAGGGATTCCTTTAAACCTTAAGGGGGTGTTGTTTCCTACCATGGGACTTATCCTTAGTTGTGGCTTTTCGGGGACGAAATGTTGTATGGTGTAGAGAATTGTCACACTAGTCATCTTTAAATAAATTATTTTGTTAATTTTCAGGGAATTGGGTAGTTCGGTTTGAAGCTGACTTAAAACTATTGGGTTATTATTTAAAGAAATTCACCTTTTGGCTTTGACACACAACTTCACCAGGCTCATCGGGGCTTGACAGCGTGCGATGCACGGGCGACACATGGGTGAAACATAATTGTGGATCCTTGAGACTTTTCCAGTGCCGTCGTGTGACCCGTCTGTCATTAAATTTTAAATTTTTCAGATAAATGAATATTTTGGGCTTGGTGGCATCCAACACATGGGCATGGAATGGTCGAAGTTACACAGCTTTGACTGGGTCACCATGTGACCTTGCCGAGTTCTTCTCCCGGTCTGCATGATGTTCAGGAAAAATTAATGAGGAAAAATAAACAAATGACATGAATAAATAATTCCCTGCAAAATTAAAAGAGAAGAATAAAATGATTAAGGGATCTTCTAATAATAATAATAATAATAATGATAACAATAATAATAACAATACTAATAATAATAATTGTAGTAATTATGACAATAAAATTAATAATAATAATAATATTATTATTATTATTACTATTATTTTCATGGTTTTAATTAAGTCATTACTAATATTATTAAAATTATTATTATTGTTGCTTTTTTATTATTTTATCATAAACATTATTATAATTAATATTATTATAATTTGCATTAGTTATTATTAGGATTTTAATTCTTTTCTATTTATTTATTTTAGTTTATTTTTTCATTTTGTTTTCTAGGGTTTCAATTTTTATTTTTCAGGCCCCCTTTCTTCCTCCTCCGCATCGTGGCACCTCTGTCTCCCATCTCCTTCCCTACCACACAGCGCCCCCTGGCCTTCTCCCTGTGCGGCGCACCATCCCGATGCTCCCTCCTTCTTTACACCACCTACCCTCCCTCAGCAGCGGTCTCCCTTCCCGGTGGCCGACCACCCTCCCACTCGGCATCGCTCCAACCCCCAGCCCACACTCCCCTTCCCTAGACGTGATGACTCACCCCCTACTCCTTGTTGAATCTCTCAACTAATGGCGCTCTAGTTCTCCCCCTCCTCGTCGGACCTCTCCACCGGCATAACACCACCCTCTGACGAACCCTACGCCCAACTGTGGTCACACCCACACCAGTGCACTATTTTCCTTGTCCAAGTTCCCCCAGACAGGCCGCTCACCCGCTTCGTTCCAGCTTGAGGCTTCGCCGCATGTGCCTCCCCTTACAGCAGGCATCCTCCTTATTCCAGCGACCAGCCTAGAAGTCTCACCGCCTTCTCCTTCCATGTGCATTGCCCCATTCAGATGAGTCTGTTCTCTTTCAATATTTGTTTTCATGTTTTGGTTTTTCCAACGAATATGAGGTTCGATTTTATGGTTCTAAATTAAGTTTTTAATTCGAATTCATGATTTTGAGTTCCCGCGAGGTTCCTTGCGGTGCAAATGACGTGTGATTGATGTTTCACGCTAGAATTTTATGTTATCACATCAATTCTCGGGGTTCGACGTCGAGGTAGGTGGTTCCATGTTTTAATAATTATTTAATGAGTTTAGTGTTTTTCGTAGATAATTTATATTGTTTTTTTGGTTAATTAGTTTGGGTGCAGATTTGATTTTCTTGAAGAATTTCAGGTGTTAGATTGTTTGGTGAAATGTTCATATGGGTGGGAGCGTTCTTCGGTTTAAAACTTTCATTTATTAAATTTTCAGTGTTTTATCATATATGCTGTCATCATTTCATTTTTAAAAAAATGGTGTCAATTGTGTGTCGACATAGCATTGCATGTTCTTGGTCATATGTGAAGTTGTTGTAATGCATGAGTAGTTCGTTTCTATGAAATATTATGTGAGATTTCATCTAGTGTTTTATAAAGTTCATGTCTGTTTTGTAAAAATGTGAAAAGTGCAATGTTTGTCTTCTGGTGTTTTTATAAGGTTTGGGTTTGTTTTGATAAAATGTGAAAATGTGAAAAGTGTGGAGTTTGTGTTCTTGATGTCACATTCGGTGTGTTTGGTCATGAAAGATGGATGAGTTGGTTTTGCGTGTTAAAGTCGTGTTATGCTTCTTTTCAAAGAATTTCTTTAAGAAGAATTTAATATGATTTAATAAAATTATTAACGAAAAAAATTCAATATGTTTTTTAAAATAAAAAATTATTAGCAACGCCGAAATTATTATAATTATGTTGGGTAAAGTATTTTGGCATGCACACTGTGCCAAATGGTTTTCTGTGTGTGTGAAAGTGTATCGTTTGGTTTATGTAACACCCTGGTTGTTTTATTTGTCTGATTTTTACATGAAATGTGAAATTGTAACATCTTGAACAAAATGGGAAGCCTAGGTACTGGGTGGGGAGACTAGATCTAGCATGATAGTGATTCGAAAGTGGCACTGGACTAGTTTCACTTGGCTGGTTTGATGAGTACAACACTAACTAAACATTGGATGATGACAGGAGACCACTAGATTATGGATGTGTTTCCCTACTATTGACTCATGCACGAGAAAATATTTTGTTGTGGATCATGTGTTTTTTTTCACCGAGACACGATGTTCTAGGGTCCCATACCTTTTTCTAGTACCTATAGGGCCTCTCCCACTTTTAGTGCTCTTGGATTACTATACACTCTCCATCGGCATACGGTGTAGCATTTGGGTTCTCATGAAGGATTGAGTTTTCTTAACTACAAGGGCGATTTATTTTTATTTAAGTTGATTTCTATAAAAGTGTTTTCTTTATATAAACTCTTTCTCTAAATTTGTTTAAGATTTGGTGTCATTCCTTTTATTCAGCCTGCAAATGTATTTTTCATTTTATGTTTACATGTGGAACCTTTTTATTGGGTGAAGTTTTACTGGGCCTTTCGCTCACACCCTTCATAAACCTTTGGGTGTATGTAGACCTTGCCTCTTGTGTATTACAGGTTGTGACATTGTGATAAATGATGGTGGTTCAGGTTGCAGTTGGTCTTCTCATGCAGAGTGGCGTTGATGTGGACTCTCTTTTTACCATGAGGTTTGAGTTGGAGATTTAGTTTCTGATGTTGTCTCTCCTCTTTAGTTATTAGTTTTAGTTGTAGACCATAATGTTTATTTATGGTTTAAGGGAATTATTAGTTATTTGATTCATGTTTGAGTTTATTTAGGCTGTTAGTTGTTTATATGTCTTATCTAGGAAAATCATTCCCAACTGCCTCATTATTCTTCCTGGCACTAGTTTCCAGCCTATGGGGATCGAGAACGCACATCAGGCCATGACGCAGACTGGGTCAGGCACCGGGTTGGATGAAGACCCAGCCTAGCTCGTGACAATATTTGTTTTGTTGGTCATGTATGAAACCTCTGAGAAATGATGTTGGTCATTGGTGAACTTCTGTGGATAATCTTGAATGATCATGAGATGCAACATGAGGTAAAGGATTATTTATTAGTTAGTGACTGTGCATTAGAAGGTGAAGTTGAGTTTTTTTAAGGTATCGACTAGTAGTGGTTCAACCCTTTTCCTTCCTATATTCTTAAAAATCCTCTTATTTTACTTTTCCTTTTGATATGATCATGCACCCAATCTTGATTTCATCCATGAGACACTAAGATAAAACTTGACATTGGCCATGCGATTGTTGAAAATTAATTGGGACGCATAGTCAGTCTTCTAGTATTATATGTTGAACTTGTGGTTATTATCAAGTCATTGTTAGTATTTAGTGAGTATGGGATTTTTATGTAGTAATTCCTTTAACAAAATCTTCTACAGAATCCATTTCTTCTGACCTAACCCCCAGGATGATGCCTCTTTGGGCTCAGAAAATTTTATGATGTAGGCATATTGAGTTTTTAACATTGTCCCACTCTTAATCAAGGAGTATGGACATCCTTGGGTCATTTCCTTTCACTCCAATCATTTCAGTCTGAGGTTATATTAGACTATATGTAATTCTCTAATGTGATGCTTTTTATTATAAAATGTCACCAGAAGATAAGTACAGGATTTGCTGATCATGTTATTTGTAAATGTAAGATTCCTTGGAGGAAGGTATTGTTGTTCTGTTGATAAAAAATTGGATGTCTAATACATGTGTATCAAGAAAAGTCAGATGTTGTGTCTCAATTATTTTCTATATTTCTATTGAACAAAGTATGTGTGGAAACATTTTTAACACATTTACAGTTTCACTTGACTGTGGTGTCAAGGTTGGCAGTTTCATTCATGGAATGAATGGATGACCTGTTTTTATTAGGTTGGTGGGGAATAAACTATTTTACCATTTCAAAATCATGATAGGAGCATCACTAGAATACATATAAAGAATATTTATAGGATATTACAAAAGTAGAGGTACCATGGTTTGGAATATAACCATATCTAATGTTAATGTATAAGGTTGGGAGCACCACTATCCAAGAGTTTAATGAGAGGATGATTTAATTGTGTCTTTGGTTGAATGATATAATGTATGTTTCATCTTGTGGTTTCTGTTAGATAAGAATTTTTATGTCGGTTCTCAACAGAATAAGTGCATGTTAACTAATCAATTCTTAAAGGAGTGTTGGGCATTGGAAATGAAACACAGACGTTTGAATGAACATCACAACCCTTGTTGGTGAGGTTGTGTTTTTGTTAATTTTGATGGACTCTTAGAGATGAGATGGTATAAAGGGGGAAGGTATTAACAACCTATTATTTGAACTAGATGAAAACCAAATGAAATTATAAATGTTTCTTTTACTAGAAGGATAGTTGTTAATACTGTTCTTTGAAACATAATTCTGAGAGTATAATAATATCATTGTGTTATTTTTGGATGTGGGTTAAGACTCGGGTGGTTCGCCGAGTGTTCCATAATGTTTTGTGAGTATTAGCCTCTAAAAAATAAAGTTATAAGGAGCAAGAAAGGTCGTAGGGTTAGTTTGAAACCATGCGACATTCAGCAAAAAACTCTTTGGTGTGTTTCATTTTATGAAATTAATTAATTAAATTATAATTTTAAAATAAAATATGTTAAATGAAAATAAATGGTGAAAAAAATAATGAAAATATAAATAATGAAAATATAAATAATAAAAAAAATATTATTATTATTATTGTGATGATGTTGATGATGATGATGATGATTGATATTATTATTATTATTATTATTATAATTATCATAGGTTGTGTTTTTAAAGAAACACCAAATGAGATTCTTTCTCCCCTTCCTGGAGTGTGATGCACACATAGGGCTTCTTCCTTTCTCACATTACATAGCCCTCCTCATCACTCTCTTTCCTCTTAATATTTTCTATTAGTTCCTTCACGATTCCCTCCTAATTTCACAAGGAAATCACATCCCTTACTTTCTAATACCCTTCTTTGGTTTATTTTTACCTCTATCTCACCCTGCATGACTCGCCCAAAATCCTAGGGTTAGGGGTTTACCTATTTATATGTTTATTCTGTTGAATTTTTGTGTAAAAAGCTCTCAAGACACCTTTGATTGTATTTTTACAACCTTCACTGAAGGTGAATCAGTTCAGAACATTTTGGTTCGCCGACAATAGTTTGGGGAATGTTTTTACTTCACTTTTTTTATCATAATTTTTATTTGGTGATCTCCTATTATGGTGGGGCTTGTCATTTTTCATAGGTGATTGGTCTTTACCAATGTGTTTTTGAGTCCATGGTATTGTTTATAGTGTGATTGGTGACTATTGGAGGGCCTGCACTCACATCTATAGGTATATATAAATATGTCTTACTTATAAATATTCTATAATGGAGAGGGTTATATGTACATTAGATTAAAATATATATATATATATATATATATATATATTAATTTATGTGTGTGAAAGAGATCCAAAACCATTTCCATCATCAATGTTTTAGGGGTCAAGTGTTCGGTTTGGTCTACTTCATGTGGTTGGATCCCATTTCCATTTCACCTTACATTTAATAAGGAATTGATTTATTCTATTATTATGTTTTATATAATTTAATTCACTCAGTGTATTAATTAAAATAAATTCACTTATTATTGAACTTTGATCATTGAATTAAAATATTTCTTTTGATAAATGATTTGTTTGACAAACAGACTCATGATATTATAATAAAACCACAGTAATAGATGTATGCTATCTTAGAAAAATAAAAATTATTATTTGTGATATATAGCATGCATATCCATGTATCATTGTATTATTCATATATGGACATATTATGTTGGTGCTAATTTTGGATTTGGTCCTAGGATTGTATAATCAAATTTCTTAATACAATGCCTTTCCTTCTTTAAATCATTAAATTTTATGCCTCACCTTTGTGATATATATCATGCATATCCATGTATCATGGTATTATTCAGAGATGGACATATGATGATGGTGCTAATTTATTATTTTGTCTAAGGAGTGTATAAATAAATTTTTTAATATGATTCCATTCAGTCATTAAATGTTTAAATTTTATGCCTCACCTTTATTTGTATATTCAAGATGGAGTTTTATGCCTTGAATTGTAGTATTGGATGAATTAATTTAAATGAAACTTATTATATTTTTATGATAATTACTAATTTTCATATTAAATAATAATGTATTTTGTAAAACATTTCAACAATATGACTTAAATATATTGAACTGCACACTTTACAGTGGTTGCATGACTTGAATGGAATTAATTTCGATGGTCTAAACTAAATCCCATTTTATCGCATACAATGGTTTGCAGTAATTGGGATATGTGAGATTGCACCGAGATGTTGTGGGCTCGACCAAAAAAATTGAATAATCCCTATTAACTTATAATTTTTCATTTGAAACCATCACATTGATCAGTTGGTTCTAGAGGCTTGAAGACTCATACCTGCAGATATGAGATCGTTGTACCATCATTGGAATTTACTAAGACTTTGACTATTTCACTTTGAATCCCAATAATAATTTTGGATAAGTTTTTTGATTATAGGCATAGAATTTGAGTTTTCATAATAAAAAAATGTGTAATATTTTAGGACAGAATCACATTGAATAATATCATAAATTAAAATATTAATAATCATATGTCTGAATTATTTATTACAGAGTTATGATATAATTATGATGATAATTAGGAACCTAGATTATTGAAATAAATTTTTTTGATAAATTTTAATTTTTATAATTTGTTTATTAGTCTAATGGTGAAAAATATGGAATCTTTGATATTAAAATTGTGATTTTTATTTATTAGTATTCGAGATTATGTGATATTGAAGTGATTTTTACTAGATGGTATTATATATATTAATATGTTGAGTTTGTCTGGATACGACTCATGTTTAATGTGGACACCTGAGGGCATTGTTTGTGTTCTTCTGTATTCCATGAGCGCAAGGATCATGTACTTGATGCTCGAGGGTAGATTATATGGTTATGTGGGATGTATAAGAACTCGTGATAGTTGTTGATGCATGATTTCTTGGTGCATTTCTTCATACTACCCATGGGATAGTTTCATTGGTACTAAACAATTGAGGGTAGAGTATATGATTTTGTAGGATGTATGAGGGATATATGAACTGTCACATGATTCCTGAGTGTGAGATTTTAGTTAGCCAGAGGGATGATGGCATAGGTTTATTGTATATTTATAGTGATTCATCATTAGAATAGGAATCTACCACCAAATATGGTGACCCATCCTGTTGCAGGAGGATCTACCCACAAACATAGTTACCAGGTAGGGTGTCGAAGTAGTTATAGCCTCCAAGTGTCCCTTAGGAACCTGGGTGGATTGTTGTTTGTTTATTAAACAATTAATGCTTATTTTTCTCCATATAACATCTCATTAATTAAAATTATATATCATGTAATTTATGGGGATAGACACCATGGGTTCCAGACTAATGATATTATTATGTCACACCATACTAAAGCACTATTTGGAACCCAAGGTGGTCTTCTTTATCAAAGGTCTTAAGATTCATTTTTGGTGTTGTGTTGCCTACGTGAGAGATATTGAGAACATGAATGAGATATTTTTTAAGATGATCAAGGAGTTGATCAATTTTTAGTTCAATTCATGGATTATTTTGAACTGCTTTTACCTTTTAGTTCCACATGACATTATATGAATCATTATATTTAATTAGTGTTGACCCTTTTATTTTTATTCAGTTATAATATTATTCCTCCGCAAGTTGTATTTATTATTATTGTTTCCACAAGTGCTTGTTGTTTTATCATTATTATATTTTGTGAGAATCAGATGTAGGGGTATATTCTCTCCCAACATACCAGCAATAGACCCTTACTTCTATTTAGTATCCTCTAGTGTATGGGCGAAGGGAACTCTAAAGGCAATGTGACCCACTCGTTTGACCGCTATCATAGATGTGTCCAAGCTATGATGTTAATGTAAAAATTGGAATATTTTATTCCCATTCATGATGTATCTGATATTGAGGAGCAACAATATCTCTATATCGAAGGGATTATTGGTTTTCATGAAGTTACATCTAATACAATATCTAAAAGGGATCCATATTTTACATCTTTATTTAGGATAGAGTTTCCGAAAACACAAATATCTCATGTTTTTTTGTATGGAATACCATCCACATATGAATTGATATATATAGAGGCCTATAAAGAATCTTGAATACATTATTCAGGCATTATTACTCTATTTTGGTTGATACTGGTTTAAAAATTTGGTACTAGTTCAATTTTATTTTAGCAATAGTTAGTAATCAATGATTTTATTGGCAATTTTTGAGGGCCTGTATGAGAGGTCATCTATATATTTATTGTGTTGATTGAATATTGGTGAAAATTCCATAGTTAGAGAAAGATCTATTCATGAGAAAAGAAAAATTATTTTATTGATTAATCATATAATGTTTATGTAAAAGAGGTGGTAGAAATATTATGATGATCTACATCATAGACCATTTTTGTTTTTAGTCAGTGACTAGGTGTTCATGAATGTTTCAACACATTTGTCTAATCATTGGCTTAGGAGGGAAGGGACGTTTTCTCCTCATTTTGTGGGTCTTTTTAAGGTTGTTGAGTTATTAGAGAGAGTAGCTTATCATTTTGAACATCCTGCAAGTAGACATCGATGAAAATTATTTTCAAATTATCTGAACTGTGGTTGTATATTTCGGATCCATATAATGTTTTGGGATGTTAGGATATTGATGTGGAGATTGATTTATCATTGATTCAGTATCCAGTTTGGATAGTCTATTCTGAGAAAAAGGTACTTCATGTGTGGACGATACCTTCGGTATGAGTGAAATGGCCAAATAGTTCTGATCCTCATGAGACGTGGGATCATGAGGCACTAATGAGAGATAAGTGACCTCGCATTTTTTTATATGCAGGTTTATAGCTATGTTTTTTGAAGATTTGTTTATGCTAAAAATTTTTTAACAACCCATTATGCTTTTTTCATGTATGAATTAATCATCATTCTTGTTTTTAATTTTTATTTTCTAGGTTATTCCAAGAAGAAATTTGGAGGATACATGTAATGTTAAAGTCATGGATTTGTTTGAACATTCATCATAAAAGATGAATTCTAACACTCTTATGGGAATTTATACACTATTTAATGGGGTTACACAATATGTAATCATATCCTAGATTATTCTATTGAATGGGTACACAATGTGAAAGTTTAAACATACTGTATAGAGTATACATAGTGTAAATATTAAATATCAAGTTTATAATAAAAGGAAACTGATATTTCAGTGTATGTGATCCCCAACAATTGTCGGATGTGTAGTGGGGTTATGCACAGTTATATTATTAGGATATATAGTTTTATTTCTTTGGCTCAGATGAGTTTTCTTTCTTTTTGTTTCCTTCACTACCACTGTCATCCCATAGCCTTCCCTAGTAATTTTTACTGATCTTCATCCACTTTGGATCATCTATAATGTTGTTGATCAATATGTTAGTTGTAGTTTATATCTCTAGGTAAGTGGTCTTCCTGTCTCTTTTGTATATTTCTCTTCACTCCTGAAATTTTAATTGATCATCTTCAGTTTTATGGATCAAAACTCATTGTTTTTTATTATTTATTCTATTATCAGTTTCTAGATCTTCTGCTCCTTCATTCCTCATTGGTGAGTCCTACTATGGGAATGTCGTTCCATTAAAATGGTAGGTTGTGACTTTTGAGATTGGATAAATTATTAAACAATGAAGTTTTTATTATTTTGAAATTCATTCATTTTATTTATGAAAACCCCAAAATTGTGTGAATTTTTATTGAAATTGGCATTGAATTAATTTTAGAGACAAACCGTAATTCTAATGGAATTGGAGATTTCGGTGTATTTTGAAATTTATGATTATGTTAATAGATTTTTTTTAAAAATTTTATAAATATAATTGACCAAAACCTATAGTATTTTTCATTGAAAACAATGTAATAATGAAAAAATATATTTTGGTTTCAAATTGATATTGTTATATTGTATCATAAAATGCAGAATTTTATTTAAAACGAATTTGACATTATTTCCCATTGTTGATTTATAAACTAAGTACATGTGATTATGGGTAGTTAGTTAGATATTTTTTACAAGAAGATTTGGATAGAAGTTCCATGGAAATATATTGAGGATTATAACACCATAAAATTATAGTTCAACAAATTTTATCAGAGATGGGGTTCTTATGGGTCCTACTCAGCATGAGCCAGAAGGATGTGTGTACACATACTTTTCATGATCAATGATATGATATGTGTGAGGATCCTATAACTAGAAACTATATTACCATATTTCTGATGGCCATGGTGCTTTTAGTGATTATATTGATATATATGATATTTATATAGAAACTTTTTACTTATTCTAATTGATTTATATAAACTATTTTATATAGTATGTTTTTTTAAAACATGTTGAAATTATTATTAAGAAAATATAAAAAGAAGAATGTTTTTATTATATATGAAATGAATATCCATTATAATATTTATTAAAATTGAATGGATGGTCTGGTTTATTCTACTATATAAAATTATTTTGAAACCCATGGTGAAAACCTAATGTGCATTCTAGCTCACGTCATATATTTTCCATTGGGAATTTGAAAATTTTCTTCTACATGTTATGAGTAAGGGGAAGTGTGTATTAGTGGATGTGATTGTTCTATATCCATTGGGTCTTGGAGTGAGGTTACCTCTTATATGTTCGGTTTTTTGGGATGTTTTCTATTACTTTGATGATGTACTATTTTTGATTTTCATATACTTGTTTTCTTTCTTGTACGATCTCCCTTTGAATTTTTTATCATTCTAATATATATTTTTATTTTGTGATGTGTTTGTGAAAAAAAATCACTTGTTTATTTTTAATGATTCCATGTGTTAGTCACCATCTCATGGGGATCTGGAATACCCTTCCATCTTTGTCGGGATCGAAACAAATATAGGGTACCAGGGTATCTAGATTAGTTTTGATAAATACAATACCCATTTTATTTAATAATTCATTTAAATATATCCCTTTTATAAAAATATTAATCATTTAAAAATATTAATATGTTTTTATTTAAATATATAAATATAGTTGAATATACAAATGATTAAATTAATCTTTTAATTAAACTATTTTGTGGTATTATTGTCAGTTGTTGGGTTATATTGGTATTATCAATTGTTGAAATAGAAAAAGGAGTCCCAAATATATTTAATATTCTATCATACATGATCCAAGATCATATCACATTTTTCAAGCATCGATTTAATAGGTCGTAGAGCCCAAAAGGAGTTACGGATTAGGAGTTATGAACATTTTAATTTGGTCAATAAAGCTACTTCGTGGAGCCCATTGGCAAAGCTCCCTACACAACCGAGAAGTAGTGGGAACTTGATCTGAGCCTCCGAGAGCACAGATAAAGTTGTGATGGTCGACTCTGTGGTTACAATGAACTTTAGAGAACTTGATCGAAGCCTCTGCGTGCACCGAGAAGTCTGATGAAGTTCGACTTCACGATTACGAGAAACATGAGGGAACTCCCACCCGTTGTGAAGCGCGACTTCTTTCATGGTGCCATTGTCTCTTCACGGTGCACATTTGTGCTTCACAGAATTCTCATCTAACCTTCATCTCCAATAAATTTTAGTCTCACACTCCTTCACAACCACGGTTGCACGACCTCTTCGGCAGCCAATCTCCAATTTCACAGACCTCCCGAGCCCCGTGATGTGATGCCCTTTGCAAAGGGCTTTGCCCTTTGGGAAGGAGGGAGCTCCTTCAAGTTTCTTGGGTCTCCCCAAATCCTCTTTTCTGTGTGATACCCTATGCTTTGTGAAGCCTATTTTCTTCACGAGACCCTATGCTCTACGAAGCCCTTTTCTCCATGAGACACTTCTCCACGAGGACCTTCTCTCTGTGAGAACCTTCTCTCCATGACAACCGGTGCTCCATGAGCCCATTCTCCACGAATGATTTTCCATCGCAAAGCTACTTCGTGGGACCCCATGCTCTACGACAACCATTCCACCATGAAAAAACTGCACAATGACCTATACCATTTCAATCCCCTACTTTCGCACCCAACGTCACTAGCCCTAATAAAGAATGGAATGTCGCACTGCGAACTTTTTTGGATGGGATGTCGACATTTTCCACAGTGCCATTATGCGCACCCACGTTCACATATGGAATACCACAATTCGAGATACTCCTCATTACTCCAAAAATTAATTGAGTCGACATATTCGCCTTTGGTCCTTTTTACATGTCATGAGTTGAGATTTTCCTCATCAATTACCCTAGTATATTGACTCGAACCATTCCTCAAGAAACTCATCCAAACCCCATCACCTGACTCCAATTCTGTGATGAACCAGAAAGGTCCACTCTTGAATAATCCCAAATACCATCCACTGTTAGGAACCTTATTTCCCATTGTCCAATCTAGATGACTTTAAACTGTAGCAGACCCTATGTACCAAACATAGGGTTTCTCTTGCCCCAAATAAGTGATGTGTTATGCACCATGAATAAGATACCAATATTCCTATCTATATGAATTTAAACTGTAGTATATCTTATATGAAAATGATAGGATTGGTCTTCGTCTAAATAAGGGACAACTTATGTGCTACAAATAAGATGCCAATTTTCCTCTCTAAATGACTATAAACTATTGTACACCCTAAGATACAAATATAGAATGCCTCTTGTTCTGAATAAGAGATGCCTTATGCACCAAGCATAAGATTCCAACAGTACTATCTACATGACTATAAACTAAGTCATTACCTTTCATTCAATAATAGGTTTCCTATTGTTCCAAATAAGAGATGGCTTAAGTGACATGCCTATTATACCTAATTCCATTATTGGAGTGGCATACATTCAAGAGCGTTGGAATCCGTTCAAACATTCATTCACTCCACCTCATTCTTAGCCTATCATTCATTTAGATACTTATCCCCTTTTATGTATGAAGGGTCCACCTAATATCCTATAACCAGGCCACCTCAGCTCACCTACCATTCTGGGACAATGCCATAGAAGACATTGGAACACGGTCAAAAGATGACCCAGATTTGTTTATCCCCATTTCAGTCTATTGTGATATGGATTCTGTGTTTTGAACACGGTCGAAAATTATCCTACATCATCACGAAACCTTCACTACGTTCCAAATTTTAGGCATCTGATTCACACTTTTCATCTCCCTTTGTTTGGACTGATTCCAACGCTCATGGTGTTATCCCGCTTATTCACTAGTGTATAGGTGTAGACTTCCATTATATAACTCAATCCACTAGTGAGTTTGGATTCCCTCATGGCCATATATGAAGAATAAATTATGGGAAACATCAATGCGTAAGGCCCATTCTGTAGTGCTACTCTTTAGTGGCTCCTGGTATGCTTCCATGTGTTAGCCCCATTCACCTTTGCCCCTCCTTAGAGGCACTCGTGAATCTTCCATGCTTTATCCCCATTCAGATATTTTTATCCATAGAGGCACTTGCTCAACATCCATGCATAATCCCCATTCACCATTGCTACTCATTAGTGGAACATGGGAAGATTCCATGCATAATTCTCATCAACCATTGCCTCTCATAATCAGCACCCAAGAAGCTTCCATGTGAAATCCATATTCACTTTTTCTGCTCCTTAGCGTCACCTGCGCATCTTCTATTCATAAGCCACGTTCACCATTATCACTTCTTAGTGGAACCCGAGCAGCTTTCATGCGTAAGCCCAGTTCACCATTTCCACTTGATAGTGACACCTAGGTAGATTCCATGTGTAATCCACATTCACCTTTGTCGCTCCTTAGCGGCACCTGATCAACATCCATCTGTAACCCCCATTCACTTGTGCTGCTCCATAGCGGCACTCGATCAGCTTCACTGTGTATGTATCATTCACCACTTCCCATCCTTAGCGGCCCCCGGATAGCTTCAATTTGAATGAACTATTCACCATTGGCGATCCTTAGAGGCACCCAGGAAGCTTCCATGTGTAAGCCCCATTCACCATTGTCGCTCTATTGTAGCTCGTAGGAAAATTCCATTCGTTAGACCCATCCAATACTTCCACTCCTTAGCGGCGCCAGGGTAGCTCCCATGAATAAGCGCTTTCCTCCATTACCCCTCCTTAGAGACACATTTGTAGCTTCCATTCGTATGCCCCATTCACGGTTGTCACTCGCTAGCGACACCCATGTAGCTTATATTGTATGACTCTTCCGTAATTTCTAATCCTTAGTGTCACTTGATGAGATTCCTTGTGTAAGCCCCATTCACCATTTCCACTACATAGTAGCACCTAGGAAGCTACCATGCATAAGATTTATCCACAGTTTCCCCTCCCTAGCAGAAACTGGGAATATTATTATGCGTAATCCCCATTCACCATCCTTCATGGCCGCACCATTTTTTCCACAATCTCCAGGTCAGTTGTTGCCTCTTGTTTCTCACACCATGCACCATTCTCTTTGGTTTTACTTAGAGTGTATGACCGAAACCATCATGAACTATGTGGAATTTGATCCTTGCTAAGGAAATGTACGTCGGAAGCCTCTATCAGGTTCAATCCCAACAACCAAAAGTTTCGAACCCTTCACGTCTGTTCACCAAACCCACCTAATTTACATGGAATTTTATCATTACCAACGTATGGTATGTAAGAAGCCTCCCTTAGGTTAAACCCCAACAATTTCTGGTCCCGACCCCTTCACATCAGTATACCAAACTCTCTTGAACTACGTGGACTTTGATCCTTTCCAAGGAAAATTACATAAAAGTCCTCACTACGGTTTAAGCCAAACACTTGTTGTTCCAGACCCCTTCGCTTTGGTTCAACAAACTCTCTTGAACTATGTCGAAATTTATCATTTCTAGGGAAAGGTACTTAGAAATCCTCCCTAATCTTCAATCGTAACATCTACTAGTCCCGACCCCTTCACGTTACTTCACCAAACTATCTTGAACTACATGGTCCATGATTCCCTGCTACAGGGATATGTAGGAATCCTCTCTATGGTTCAATACCATCACTCATTTCTAATCCTATTCTCTCTCTTGAGCCTTTGAGTTTTAGGAGGACCATGCCCCATCCATGAGGTACTACTTCCTCCAAGTCCCATCCATGCGTCCATTCTCACAGGCCGCCTCCTCAGGTCTCTCATCACCTCACCGGACTATTTAGACATTGATACCCTACCACATGGATATGTAGGAAGTCTCTCTAAGGTAAAAACAAAACATAAACATCAACCTCGTGTTAGATTCATCTCATTCCACATCCAATTCACTCAACCCTCTATCATCCACCTTGATTCCTACCTGGGCCTCCACATCCCAATGGGATCACACCTTTTCCATTTGGGGAGTTAACCATCTATAAGCCCGACATAATATATAACCATCCATCCAAGAGTGTACCTCTTGCGATGGGAACCTTTCATTGTGTAAGCCCGATCATGTCCTTGGGTCGTTTTCCTTTTTGATCCTCGATTTATCCAACCTTCAATATAAATTGGTTTTGATCACTATCTTCTACACAGGGTACATAGGAAACATCCATGAGGTTCAATCTCAATCAATGTTAAACCTTAACATTCCCCATTTTGGGATGCACTCTCTCTAATCCTCCCTCAGTGGTGTCCAAATCAGTATTTAGGGTGTGGAATACAACCTTTATGGGACACACCACAATGGGTCTACTCTCATTGGGAAGTATGAACCATCCATTTGGTGTTCCCCATTCATGGGTGCACTATTTCCGATCCATCCTTAGTGGTGTCCGGATTAGCCCTCACGGTGTGTTGTCTTACCATTATGGGACAAAACACCCTGGCTCTACTCTCATTTAGTATTCTGACCCATCCATCTGGTGTACCCCATTCGTGGGTGCACTATTTTTGATCTTCCCTTAGTGGTGTCTGGATCAACCGTCATGATGTGAATATTCCAACTATGGGACACACCACCTTGGATGCATCCTTATTGGGTGTTCTGATCCATCCATCTGAAAAACCATCCAGGTGTTTCCTTCATAGGATATACCAATATAATATATCTTGATGGGATGTTCGTATAATTCTTATTACATCTCCATAAGACGTTAAACATGTGGCCTACATCGTATAAAACATGATATGCCAAAGAAAACCTCGTAAGACAAGCCTTTGGCATAACCGTCCCTGCAAGATGATAAACTCATGAAATACCCTGTGTTATAAATGGGAAGCTAGGAAAACCTTATAGACATGCCTGTGAAATAATATACCATGAGACTGACGTGGAATGCCTTGAATTCTACAAACTTGATATTCCCTTTTATGAGGAAGAATACAGGTTCCCCAGTGTCCACGCATCAAGCGATTCCCCAACATGCCTGATGTTGTCATCTACTCTGACAGAAGGATTCTTCCCGGTCATAACCCATTGGAATGTTTAGAAAGAAGTAATATAATTAATCATTTTCCACAAATATATGGCACCAGGAATGAGATTCACGATAAACGTCTTAATATTTCAGGGAGAGCCGGACTAGGAAAATAGTTCTGAGGAGGAATCCATGGGTGGAAGAACTGACATCCCATCATCTCATTTCAAATCAAAGAGAAAACATCCTAGAACAAGGGATGAATGTCGCCCACATTTAGAAAGAGATAATTTGGGGAAATAGATACGCATCCCCTGAAAGAGATGAATGTGCACCCCGATGAATGCTTCAGAAACACCCATTTCACCAATTATAAATGATAATATAAATTTAATCGATCCAACATCACAACTCATTCCATTATAAATAATTAAATAAATTATGTTGTCATAATTTTATGTATTAATAACTAATGACAGTGGGTGAGGGGTTTCATACAATATTTACCATTTTGGATATAACCTTATTTGTAAAATTTACCTTTATCTTTTATTAGATATGAGTTTCCTTTTCTTTTCAAAAAAAATATTTAATGTTTCATATAATCATATGTTTGAGTATTTATATATAATAATCTTAAATACTCTAAGATATTAATTACGAAATAAATTTAATAATAATACTATCATTAATCCATTGAGATATCATGTATGATTCTAAAAATTAACTGAATATTTAACCCTTGACTTGGTATTAATTAACAGGTTATAAGATCCCACATTTTCTAACAAATATAACTAACCCAAAACATTGATGAATATATGTAAATATACCAAGAATAAATTATTAATCACACGGACAGCAATACTATGATTCAAAAATTTCCAGTATCAATCAACCTTTTATTATCTCATAATCAAGAATATATTAAACTAATGAATTATCCACGAATAAATCATGTGTTCTTCAATAGTTATCCAAACATATATTAGATTATAATAAAATTACTTTCCAATATTATCGATAACATTTAATATTTGTTTCCCAATATTTAATGAAAGAACACTGAAAAATCATTATTTGTGTCAAATAATCCTTATATATTTTAAGAAAAAATAAAAATATCATTGGAATAAATTACTCACTATTCCAAATATCTCATAGTATAAAAAGTATATTTATATTATAATTTCATCATCAATATATCTGATATGACAAGGGATGTCTCGTTTTCCCTCATAAAATTAATATACTATGAATTTCCACAATTTTTTATGACATATTATTCTGTTATAAGACATATTTGATCTAGATACACTAAAAACATCTCACGCATTCTAATTGGGTAATATCTATTGGTAAAATATTTTTCTAACATATATGTCCCTATCACTAAACTATTTGTAAAAAATCGATCTCTGAATTTTTTTTTCGACAGATAAAATTGTTATCTTACAATTATAACAATACCAATAGATAATATCTATGTTTCCTAAGGTGTATTTCAATGTATTCTAGAAAAAAATTTATTTTTTGGTAATAATATTACCATTATATAATATATGTTTATAAATTAAATTTAAATAAAAATTATAAATTTTTATTGTTTGTCAAATTTCATATTATATTCGTTAATTTAAAATATATAATAAATATGTTTTAATTATTTTTATGAGTTTGATTTTAAGACATGTTCATAATTAGACAGGAATTAATTTTATTAATAACAAAAGTCATTGAAAAAAGAAAATGTTGGATCCCCGTGAGGATTTTCCCATAATTTGAGATAACACCACAACCCCTCATTATGTTCCAAAATTATTTCCCCACCGAACTAGAAGCCCCCCCCCCAATTGGATCAACCACCCCAGCAGCTACATCCCATCTTCTGCAGTGACTCCATCACCAACAAATCCAGACATAAAAGTTCAACACAAGCCCTAGCCCATCCATTCCATCTGCATCCCCATCCATGCTATCTCGAGTCTATTCTAAGTCATGAAGCTCATGCCCCATTCATTCTATCTCCAGTATATGCTAGCTCTAGCTCCAACACATCCATGCATACTCTATTATATGCCAGGTCTAGCTCCAACCCAATACATGACAGTTCCAATATATTCACAAATAGATGAGATAAAATATTATAGAAGACCACATATGTAATTGATAGAGGTACAAAAACATGTGGAATAATTACACTTAATCCATAGGTATAAATGTAGTACATACAGGACAAGGAATATGCATTTATGATGGGCTTTCTGCATTTTTGTTTAACTTCATTTTGACATTCAACAAATGTAGTACCAATAAAACAATGAAATAAAAATCCAAATATTACATTTAATTTAGTAAAAATATAGACTTCGAATTAGGTTTGAAATGATTACATGAAAATTACCGATGATATAATATTTTTACATTGAATGTGCCAATCAATATTAATAACCTGCACAACAATCATTCCTAAAAAAATGATACTAAATATATATATATAATATTTGGAAATCAAATATTCAGCTCCTGAATACTTAGTAGAACAACATATAGAGGCCCCCATTAATCATATTGTTGAAGATGATTAATGGGAATATACTTGTTGTTTCGACCAAGATTATAGGGAACTAAATTTGATTCCCATATATTATATTTATAATGATCATCCTCTATTATACCCCTGAGGGGGGGGGGGGGGGTCTTCTTCATATACTCTAACATTTTTCTCCAAAATTCTATTATTATCAGGGCTATTTTACATACTCAGTTTCATTCCATCCAAATGATTAATCTTCTTCTAATTTCTATGCTAATTTTGTCAACAAAATTGATCACAGACTAACAAAAACTAGTTAATGATATTTATAGAAATGTTCACAAAAATGTGACTACATCAAAACTGTGATAAAATTTATAGTATGAAAACACATCAAAATATCAAACCATGATTGAAATTCCCCTCCATAAAATAATAATTCTAATTGAAAAATACTAAAATTTCATTGGTTGAGGAAGAAGCTTATAGGTCAGGTTCTATGAGCTACATGGGTTATTCTCCATCAAATAAAATGTTATGTACCTCTACACCCTTCCACTATAATACCAAAAATTAACTGGTCAATAAAGGAAAATACAAGAAGTCATACATTAAGGGGTCAAAACACTCATTAGTACATGATGCTAGATGATCCCTTCAATTGGAACTTCAATATGAATGCCCACAATACTACAAATCACTATCTTATTCACATTCCTTATTAGTAATGATGATCAAGACAATAAATTAGATACTAAGTTCCAAATATAATGAAATTAGAACCCAAAACTAGATTCCAAATCCATGATTTAACTCAAAATACATGGGTGAAATCTTTGTAGAAGCCAGACTGTGTTTTCAATGTAGAACATTATGAATCCTAGATGAAAAATAAGTGAGCGGAAATATATTATAGACATAAACTCGAATTTTATTTATTCCAAATAAAACTTTTCACAGGTATAAATATATTCCCCTTTTTCAATAGTTGTATTATAATTTCAAATTACTCTCATAAAATTATATCAGTGCACATTTTATCATTCCAATGGTTATCTATAGTAGGGTAATTGATTAATTATTAGAAAGAGAGGTGGCCATACCATTTTTTTCTAGGGAAGACTTTCCCTTTACCAACCAGTTGAAAATTATATGTTAATATTTATTCATCCATCTAATAAACTATATAGGTACATGTTCAACAAGTATCTTCATTTGGGAAATACGTCCAGACTCTTTCATATAACATCATTCCTATGCTTCCAAAGATGGTAATGTTGGGAAACATGGCATACCAGGTGATCCTGGCCATCGATGCTTACACACTCCCTAGAATGAAAATTACATATTTCAAAAACAATACAAAGACTCTGTATTTCACAAACTCTAAGAAACACAACTTTATTCAACTTAATTTGAAAACACATATGAGGTATGGATTGCATATATTATTGATTCATCAATATATTTCAACTGAAAATAGTAAATTAGGTTCCAGGTTTTAAAACAAGCCATTATAAAGAGGTTAGGTGAATTAATAAGTTAGTGAGAAATCTCATACAGTAATGTGGTATCAATATTTTACCTTAATCATGACATCCTAACTACACCACACAGTCCATGACCTACTATGGGTGAAGTAAAAACTTATTTCTCTTCATGATAAACATCATTAAGGAATCAATATAATACTACATGTCCATGTCAACATCTTTGAATAAATTATTATTTTTATCTATAAGATTTAAAGGAATCCGTAAGTAAATAAATAAGTAACAAATGACATCATTCCTGTATTATTATCATCACTGAGAACATTATACATATTCTTATTAAAAAAATATTTTTACCATGTCTATTCATTTAACCATATAATTTTATTGGTTAATTTTGAAATGAAATGAAAGTGAGATGTCCCTTTTTATGTTTTTGGATCATCCATCCAAAGGCTTAATTCTAGATAGCAACCTGGTCATTGTTTTCCAATAATAGAGGATAAGGTCATTTAATAGGATTTTAGGCATAGAAAATTCTGTATAAGGATTCTAATGACCATCACTATATAAGGGATATATTACATGTACATGGAAGATAAATTTGGAAAACCAATATATTATCTTAGATGAACCAGATCAACAAGAAGATCCTAGTCCTCATCCATAGTGGAATGCTGGTCTACAAATCCATACGATAGTGTCCAATACATCAATGAGGTCTAGCACGACATCACTTCGTTGTTTCCATCAAATCCTTAATGGTGAACAAATTCTTGGTTATTGGTTGATATTTTCAATAAAACATATAAATTATGTGGATTAATCTATTGAAGAGAGATATAAAAAGCATGGGAAAGAGAAGACTCGGCTCATCAACTACTTGAAGGTGTTGGCAGGCATGATTGGGAAGAATATTCTAATTAGTGTCACAGAAATAGGGTGTCTGGGAATTGTTCTATTTATTTTGATTCCTTATAAGGCACATGGTACCATCGACAATGTGGTTGAGTTCCCAAATCCCATGTCATGGGCATAGATTATTATTGATATTAGGGGGGAAATCAAGCAATTAGGTGGTTGATTTAATTGGGAATAAATGGAATTCCTAAATTCTATGTTTACTGTATTTTAAATTTTTTTTGAGTGTGGGATTGAATATTCATAAATGTGTCATTTTATCATTCTTGTGAAGTACCATTTCTAGTTAGTGAGTTAGGGTTTTTTTGTTTCAATGCTCCTTATGAAAGATTGAAGTAGAGAAGGAAAATGATAATACTGTGTTTTGAAAAAAAAACAATTACTAGTATAAAAATATAAAAGTGGTTAATAAAAGAATTTGGTTTAGTTCTTATGTCCTAGCTAATAATATTATAAATAAAAAAATAAAATGGTTACCATATTCTAAATAAATCATCACCACTCAAGTTCAACTCCCCCATAAATAAGTATATGTTTATGAATAAGGATCTGTTTTATGACACTAAATTAAATATTCATACAACATTGATAACTTTTGATATGTTCATCTATATAGGTTTTTCCATATTTATTATTGAATAAATTATTTTTTTTCAACATAATTAAGTTGTTATATTGTAGATTATATGATTTTTTTTTCACAAAAGGGTTGAATCATCACATAAATTATTATGTTGGTATGATAACTCTAACATCAATATTTAACTTTTTAGAGATGATAAATAGAATATCACTCTAGATTCGAGTTTTGAGGAAAATAAATTGATGATTTAATTGATATAATAATAATTTTCTAAATAAATTCATTAATTTATTACTTCCACATCCATTATAAAAATATTGTGATCTGGGTAGAATTAAAGTGCATAACAAGAATTTGCTTCATATAATGTGATGGAACCAAAATGTTGAAGAAAAAGAAAGAAGAGAAAGAGGAATCGCGACTGACCTCGTGAAGCCACTGCGTGGAGTCCCCCAAGAAAGGCGGCCGCCATTAAGCAAAGGAGGTAGTACCCTCTACGAATTCCTATGACGTTCGTGAGCCCTCCCTGAAGCAAAGGAGGTTGTACCCTCCACGAATGCCTGTGACGTTTTCGAGCCCTCTGCAAAGAAAATGTGGCGGTACCCTCCGCGAACGCCTTTGACGTTTGTGACCCACCGTGAAGCAACCCAATCCCTCTTTGCGCCATGTAAGATCTACTTCATGGCACCTCTTGCCTATAAATACCAAGCCCCCCCCCCTGAGCCCTAGGGATGGACAATCCGCCCTTTCGCCTTCCTAGCTCCCAATCCATGAAGCACCCTTCGCTCTACAAATCATGAGCTATGTGAGGAATTTTTGCTTTGCGAGGTGCCTTTGCATTGTCTCGTTTGATCCCCTCTTCCGAGAGGGTTTCCTTTCACGAAGCCTAAGGTATTTCATGAAGGAAGGGGATCCCCAAGGGGGTCCGGGTTGTCGTGGAGCATTTATTCTTCGTGAAAAACCCCTCACGTACACGTGATCCACATTCCAAGGCAGGATCACTATACTTCGTGAAGCACCTTGCTTCACGACACTTCGCTTTGTGAGGATCCAGTGATCCATGAGGTAGTGCTCTACGAATACCTTTCCACTTTGCAAAGAACCTCCCACTTGGACCTATGCCCCATGTTAAGGCTAAGACACCCCACTTCGCGGAGCATGTTCTTCACCAGTTCCCTTCACCACACAGAGAAAATGAGCTCCACAAGGCCCCTTCCTATGGACTCCACTGCTTCGCAATTCCTCTTCCTGTGTGACCCTCCAGGTTTGCATGATGTGTCTTCGAAGTCCCCTATATTATTCCAACCATTGCATTGCTTTGCCTAATGCATATTCACATAGGCACGCTAATGGATATTGCTTCTTCGCATAGCCACGCTAACATGGACCCCTTGGTAGTTTGATCTCTGACCCCCCTTCAGTATGGCATTACCGGTACCTTCCCTCCCATAAGGAGAAGAGGGTACCGATTATGTATGTCCTAAGGGTGTGGAGTAAACCTACTTTTTCCGAGCTGCAGGACATTAAACTACCAATAACCCTCATACTCAACACCTGATGTTAAACTATGTCATCGCCCCGTCCCTCTCATGCTGGGTTCCCCCACCTTGGACATTCTCCACACCCCTTGGTCTCCACAGGAGATGATTTCCTCCTTCTGAGAGTGGAATTTGTCCACGGGGAAGCGTAACCACCTTGGTATAAGCCCCTAGCCATTCTTGCAAGAGGCATACCCCCCCTGCTCCCTCCTTTCATCTTCGGTTCCCAAGGCCGGTGGAGTATGTGATAAGGAACTGACCCCCCTATTCTATTCTTGGGTGCCAAATCCCTCTCCCTCTACACTTTTTCACACTCGGGCCTCCATCCTGGAGAAAGTCCTAGCACCATGGGCCGCCCAAAGCATAAGCCCCTCTTTGCTTCGCACAGACACACCCTTCGTGACGTGATCGTCAGGACCCTGAAACCACTTTTTTCTCACACTAAGCAAGACTCTCATGATCTTAGAGTTAACACCGACCATGACACGCCTTAGGTTGCCTCAGTGCGTGTGCCCCAAACGCCCCCGTCCTGCATGACGTTAAACTGTAAACACGAACTACAGGGACATTGATCCATGTCAAGGAATGGTATGTAGGAAACCTCCATGAGGTTCAAGCCCACTACCCACTTGGACCAAGGTACTTATTCACGTCAGTTCTCCGACACGCCCCTGTCCCACATGACATTAAACTGTATCCCAATCCAGTGGTAAGTCGTTGTGATCCTACCATCCATTTGATCTGACACCCCTTCACGTCAGTTCAAAAGACCCTTTCCAGCCCGAACTACAGGGACATTGATCCATGCTAAGGTATGGTATGTAGGAAGCCTCATGAGGTTCAAGCCCACCACACATTGGACCAATGTCCATCTTCACGTCGGTTCACCAACATACATTCTGAACTATGGGGACATTGATCCATGCTAAGGCATGGTACATAGGAAGTCTCATGAGGTTCAAGCCCACCACCCACCTGGACAAAGGTCCATCTCCACGTTGGTTCACCAGTTCCCGCCCAAACTACGAGATCTTTGATCCATGCTAAGTCATGGTATGTAGGAAGCCACATGAGGTTCAAGCTCACCAACCACCTGAACCAAGGTCCATATCTACGTCGGTTCATCGATGCCCACCCGAACTATGAGATCATTGATCTATGCTAATGAACGGTACATTGGAATCCTCACGAGGTTTAATACCACCACCTAGTCATTCCGATCTGCTTCACTTCAGCTCACCAACATCCAGGTATCCTAGAGTGTAAGCCCCACACCTCCATTATCAAACTACGTGGACTTTGATCCATGCTAAGGCATGGTACGTAGGAAGTCTCTTCGAGGATCAAGACCAAAACCATTGTCTATCCTGATTCTTACTAAGGCCGCCACATCCTGGTGAGATCATGCCACCTCATTCCCCTCTATAGCATTTGGGAACCTTCCCATGTGCTGCTCCCAATATCGGTGTTCCCTAAAGGGGGTTCTTCAATATGATCAACTCTAGATAGTGTTTTTATCAGCCCAATCTGTCTCAGATGGAAATTATACTTGCGGCATACCTCGTGTTAAACACAAGAAGCTAAGTAAAACCTCAAATACATGCCTATGGCATATTATTCCCTGCGATTGATGGGGGATTCCTTGGGCTTCCGTGCCCTTGATAAGCCCCTATAATAAGTGACAAAATAAAGACACTCAATTTCCCTATAGTCCAGACATGCCAGTGATGCATCAACGTGACTACTCCACCAACTGAAGGTTGTTGCCTTGACCAGAACTCTTGGAATGTCCTAACAAAAGCAGTGTAACTAACTGGTGTCCATGAAAATATGGCACCACGAAGAGTTTCACGAACTATGTCCTAATCTATATGGGAGACCCGGACTGGGTGAAAAGTTCGAAGGGGGAATCCCACGAAGGAAGAACCAACATCCCATCATCCTGTTTCGATCAAGGAGAAAATGTCCCTAAACATGGAATAGATGTCACCCTCCTTTGGAAAGCGGGAATGCAGGGAAACAACTGCGCGTCCTCACAGACAGATGCTCGCGCCCCGACAAAAGTGTCGGAAACAGAAATGGTGAACCTGATGTGAAGTTCATCTCCTCAATGTGGAGATTAGTAGTGCTCAAGACATCAGTAGAGTGACGTGTCACTGGATCAAGATATTCGGCACCGTGTCCCGCCAAGAAAATACCGGGCCTGGCGTGAAACTCACCAGAAGTTGGGGTAGTCAAAAAGTTGGGCATCTTTGTTAGCGACGTTGTCGGCGTGGATCCCTCTTACCGGTCATGGAATAAGGAATAGAGCTGGGGCACTGGGTGTCAATTTCTTTTTCTATCAGTACTAATGAGCTGATCTCCCTACATTTAGGAACCCAGTTACTGCATCTGGAACCCGATCACCTCCTGCCCACCGATGCAGGGGTAGGGTAAATATCAATGCGGCTACCCCGCACGGTTTTGCCTTTTCTACAATGGCCTCGACTGTCATGACTACTGGGTGCCCACTCTTCCTCTCCCCATCGTAGAGTATCCAATGAAGGGTAATAAATGACCTTGTACGTAGGTATGAGGAGGAAGGTTTCATCACTATGAGGGACATGGCCCGCCTGGATTTAGAGGCGTCTATGCCTAGCCGTCAATGCCGCCCCCAAGGGCCATACAGGGGGCCACTGCTACCCACTCCAACATTCAACCATTTCAGGACCCTCTCCCTTGAATGCCTCGACGACTCCATTCCCTACACCGATGAGGTTGGGGATGTCCGGGCCGACACGATTGGAGTCCCGCTTCAAGGACTCCCGGCGAGGGCCCCCACCAGGCCACACCAGTACTGCCACCTGGATCCCCGAGCTGAAGAGAAGGTAGAATACCTACCTACACCACCAGCACTAGCCCGGAAGACCTGACACCAACATCGAGCACAAGCCAATGAGGGCGCCTGTCAAGGGGCATCAACATCGGCGGCTACTATGGCCCAAGGAACCGCCAACGAGCATCATCAACCCTGTGCATAAGCCGAGAAAGGAAAACTGTATGCCCGACCCAGATCGAGGCCCCAACCACCCCAAGGGAAGGCTGGTTCGAGTCTCCTGGTCGCAG
The DNA here is from genome assembly GCA_963277665.1 of Viscum album. Lineage (NCBI taxonomy): Eukaryota > Viridiplantae > Streptophyta > Magnoliopsida > Santalales > Viscaceae > Viscum > Viscum album. The sequence continues at coordinate 53,460 of CAUJRU010001476.1, read as the reverse complement.
GCACAGGCAGTTGCAATTTTGGACTAACCTGCAGTAATTCCGCCCAGTACGGGGGCCATCCCTGTGCAATCGCCATGGAGGAAGCAGGTCTTTCCCGCTCCCAGGCCCGACTCAGATGTATTCCTTGTTCCACCTTCAACCCGAATGAGGGCCTTCCCCATGGTAGCAATACCCCATATGGGAGCCTCTCCCTCACTCATTACACTGGGTATGGAGTCGTCCCTTCTGTCGCGGACTACTGGCGTGGGAACGATGCACATCCAGTCACTCTCCAATGTGAGAACCTTCCTCACATACTTGTAGTAGCCGACGAAGGTCCTATTAATCCTCTCAACCAGAGGGGTTGAGATCAAATTCACTTCACCAACACCCGGAATGGAGGTCCTACCCGTGTTCGTTCCGATCAGTACGGGGACCTGCCTCACATTGAGGTCACCAAGGGAACCAGGAATGGAGGTCATACCCGTGCTCCAGTCAGCTCCACTAGGTGTCCTGCTCGTACCAGCACCCAGCAAGAAGGTCCTACCCATGTCCCCTTTGACATCTAATTCAGTGCTCCTTGCACCCCAGGCCACTCAGGCGGAAGTACTCCCCTCCCCAACACCAGTGCACCTGAAGAACCACTTCATGCCAGGTATTTTCCCCTCCCCGAATAGCCGTTTAGGGGCTGGAAGGTGGGTCCTCGCTGCCGTAAGACGAACAATGACAAGCTTCATAATGAGATCATACTAGTCTATTTCGTGGATTCTGAAGCGGAGTGCGACTCAGTGGTGGAACCTTCCCCTCGGTCCTCTGTGTCAATGGTCGGGGCAAGAACAAGGCATATCGGCCTCATCCTTCTGAAGTGTGAAGTACACTGTATTCCCGCCTCTCTTCGCAGGTATATCCAGGAGGACTAAATTTTGGGAACCTCACAGGTTTCAACTGTGCAGTCAAAACCGTCATCACCAGATGCTCCCTCTAACTCAACAAAATATCATAGAGAGAAATTTTGCGAACGAATTGCGATAGAGCAACAATGTGACCCATCATCGACAATCATAGTCCCTGCACCAGAAACTGTGGATGTCAGCCCGTCATATCTTGGGATTGTGGCCAATTCACCACACTCCTTGGAGGATGGCCCGAAATTTGGTGGCCTATCAGATCATTCTCTATATTCTCCACCACCCAATCTACCATCTCGGAGGTCCGCGACTGTACCGCTACAAGTTCCTCAGCCACTCCCGGTTGACGAGTGTGGAAATAAAAGGCCAGTCCCTGAATCTGATCCCAGAAAATTTTGCAACATTCATGCAGTGGATCAGTTCCCGGAAAAGTTTTGGCTGGCGGCAGCTTTGAACTTCTGTGCGACGGAATCCGTCGCCCCAAAGGAAGTCGAGTCCTTCTGTAAATCCCTAGGGGAAACACAATTCCATCTTCATTATCATCAGGTGGTGTACCCCAAGAGCCAAGTTCACTTTGAGTAAATCGGCGAGCAATGTCGTCTAGTTGATTTGGCCACACTCCCTGTGGACTAGTGCCCGGAGTCACCAGGTCTCCAAAGGACCCTCCAACAAAAATGCATTCATAGTTTCAGGGTACTCAGAAAAATCATCAGGGAGTCTACCCCCCACATGCATGTCTGTGTATGGGGGATTTACGTTGCCCTTCTCTCCAACCCTATTCGACGACAGCCCGACTCGATATGTAATATTGAAGTCATGCCTTCGGGAAGGGTCATGATCCATATGGCCAATGTCATGGACAAAGAGGACGGATTGTAATTTCTTGATGGAGAATTACCCCCTCAGGATGTTCCATCGTTGTTGGACTCATCAGGGAGGATTACTCACCAGCAGAGGAACCTCCTAGGTCTCCCTGTGCCCACCGAGTTGTTGGTACTCAGTCGGAATGCCGGTAAGGGTAAAGAGCATGTCGGAGATATCAAGCACTTCGACCCATTCGCCTTAGTGCTGAAGACGGAGGAAGACCCCGAGAAGGCCGTGTTACACAAACAACATTCCGAGCAAAAGATGTTGGTCGATGAACTTCGGGTCAAACGCGCTATAGAATGACAACCAGACTATGGAAATCCTAGGTCGGGGCAGCAGGGGCAGGAACAACTCCGCCTGGTGAGATGTCACTGGGAAACCCTGATCATACTGACCCCACAAATAGGGTTGAAGCTGGATCTCATGGCAAGAGGGTGTGATATGTATCACCAAACCCTCCAGAACGGTGTGGAATTCTGTGGGATCCAGCCCGAGTTCCACCAGATACCCCGTAGGAAATTCCACAGGTCGCTCCATGAGCTGTTGAACCTGTCTACCATGTCGAATAGCTCGGAAATACACTCATGGTTAGGTATCCCTATCAAGATAGGGAACTCACCCGAATGATCCAATGACAGCACTCATCACCTGCCTCGAGGATTTTGAAACGCCACTGGTGGTAGCCCCACCAAATAGAAAGTCATATCCAGCATGGGTGGATGATATGCCCGCACTTTTGGGGTTTGGAATTCCCACTTTCGTACCCATTAACGGGGTAGGGGACCCGCCGCAACACCTGGCCCACTTTTCTTCTAGTTGTGGCCCCATGTTGGGGTCTCTTGCACAATAGTAAGCTGCCAAAATCCGATGTTTTGTGCAGAAATTGGAATGCCCTGCGTTTGTCTCGAATAGCCAGCTCCCCATTGGATTGGTGACCGACTGGGAGGATCTTCGCCAGTAATTCCTATAGAAGTTCAGCTCCACTATGAAAAATACCAGCATCACACACCTCTTCAAGTGCAAGAAAATGCCCGATGAGTGAGTTGCAGACTTCATCACATGGTGGAAGGGGCTCACATACTCTCTTGACATGCCACTGACTCAGGAGAGATTACTGACGATGTGCATGGGGAATGTCAAAAAAGAACTGGTTCCTTCCCTAATCACTCCGAACTACCCCATAAGGTTATGAGACTTCTCAGATAAGGCCCATTGCCTTATGGAAGCTCTGCAACATGCTAGTCTGGCGCATCTACTACCCCATGTGATCCCAGCAAGGAGGGATGCCAGAGCCAAGCCTGTCGCGGTGGCCCAAATAGAAGCCCCCAGTTAGCTAGAATTGATTCCAGAAGCACTGGCTCGTCAACCCCACAGAGGCCCTCCACCTAAAGCGTAGCATCCTCCCCACCTGCAACCACCTCATAATCGGAAGGTTCCCCCACGCTACGCGCCACCGCTTCCTAGGCGAGATAATCAGGCTTCGCCTCCACAGAAGGCTCCTCCATCCCCTCATTAGGGTCAGGCTCCCAGAGCCCCCTATCTAGAGAAAATACACAAGACTCACTCATTTAGTGAGGATCAACTCCCCGGTAACATATTTAGTGCCCTAGAGTATGGGATTGTGAGCTTACCTAAGTACAGAAGGCCGGTAGAGGCGAATATCACCGACCGCCCCAACTACTGCCCTTATCATCAGATTATAGGGAACACCCTCAATCAGTGTTATGCTTTTAAATAATGGATCCAAGGCCAGGTCAATAACAACATAGTCAGGCTGGGCCCAACAATGACATAAGTGGCGGTTGTCTTTGTAAGGTTAGAAAGCAGTAGCGACGACGAAGGTGAGTGGCAGTAGGTTCCCAGCCGCGGATCCCAGAAGTATGAGGACTGGATGGCTCGTAAAATAGTCTCCTATGCCCATGGCATTATTTGGGCCCGCCTAAATCAGCCGAAGCCTTCAGAAGCTACGACTAGTACTTCTGCATCATCATCTCAGTCGGCCTCTTCCCAAATGAGCAAGCATCGGCGACACAAGAAGAAACAACATACTCCACCAATTCCGTCTTCCTACCACACTCTCGGTGACTTCATTCCCCCTGAGATGGGGATCCCTCCTAGAATCCACCCAGTGGGGATGATTCATCAAGTGATAGTCAGGGTTACACTTCGGTTAATACCATGGATTTGGTAAATCCCTATATGACTCCCGAAGAGGGGGACCGTCAAGCGAACATCCCCAATGTTTCTAGCCGACGCCAACGTCGACGGAACCGCGACCATATGGTTCTTCAAGGCACGTCAGATGGTTCTTTCATCCAAGTTGTGCCTGCCACTAAGACTAGACAGCAGGCACATCGCAGATCTTAGCATGCGCCACCTCCTCATCTTGTGTCCTCAGATCTACCTCCACCACCGTTTGTGCTACTAGATCAGGTAGAGCTACCTCGTACATACCGCGACTAGTCTCTCCCTACTACATGACAATTTTAGTTTTCCAGACCATGCCCAATAGCTACTATTCAGGCCTCGACTAGTGAGAAACATGGTGTACCCAGTACCATATAGTCGTCGGTCCAGTCGGCAGGGCCCGTCATGCCTCCAATCACAGAGTGGCCTCCAGTAAGCTGAAGCTTGCACTTGGCGTAAAAATATGATGTCCTCAGGAACCATGACGACATCATAGTAGGGATTTATATCCTTGAGGATATTTACTTGTCTTCATACATGTCTGAGGCACTTACTGAGTCCCTAAGGATCCCCCTCCAGTTTGATACAGAGGTAGCATCTGCAGAAGCCTTCCACGCTGTGGAAATTGAGAATGCTGAATGTTGGGAAGTTATCTCATTCTCTGGTGAAGACTAAGACCATGCCATAAAGGGGCACATTCAACAATTGTACATCACTGGGAAATTCAATGGAGTTGAAGTCCGCCGCTATCTTGTTGACACGGGATCTGGGATAAACCTAATCCCAACTCAAACACTGCGGAAGTTGGGGCCGTCTAAGGATGATTTAATTCCCTCTGACGTATGAATCTAGGGATACGACAAGAAAGAGAAGACCTCATTCAGAAAGAACTATTTTAAGACCCAGTTAGGTGTCCTAGTTTCCAGTACTGAATTCATGGTTGTCTCCCAGGACACCGCATACAACACATTGATGGGTAGACCATGGCCCCAGATGCATGTAGCAGTCCCTTCATCGTATCACCAATGCCTCAAATACTCCCTCAATGGTTGAGCAGGTGTGCTCCAAAGAGCTTCATCTCCTTTCGTCTCTTGTGAAGCTCATTATCCAGATGCAATCTATTACATGAGTAATGATAAAAATATTCTAGTAAGTGAGTTTGAACCCACCCTGGTCACAAGTGATCCCTGGGCAGGTCCAAATGATGCCTATGTCTTCCCATTCCATCGACTGGAGGCCAAGACCCCCAAAATTGGGTAGTTTTTTTGTTACAGGTACAAGAGGAAGGCATATCCCTAGGTCCAAGCGATAGAGAAAAATCACCATGTACTCCTACAACAACCAGGCTCGGGTGATCCTGGAACCTCCTACCCCTGTACGGTATTGGGATGTCTACCCCATGGAAACGAAAATACGTCAAACGTGTCTGTTTTGTCAGGCTGGTATTAACCGGCTCAAGCCGACATGCCACTATTGATTTAAAATCATCTAGCGTGGTTTTTTCGGCTGAAGACCAGACGATATTGGATCAACTGCCTTCATCTCCATGGTCTCAACAGTACATAAATCTCTTGATGTGCTGACCACTGCCGCTCAAGCCAGCACCAACCTTCCATTAGAGTCTGGTGGCTCAGAAGTGACACCCCGGTGGAAGATCCCTTCACAAGTGGAGAAGAGAATCTATAGGATTCTCCCCCTTCCTTTGAACATGTCATATCTCCCATGGCCGATTAATTGGTACAGGTGAACCTTGGTAGCGAGGCAGACTCGAGACCCACGTTGATCAGTGTCTCCTAGTCCCTCAAAGATTAGCATTGGTATGTGAACTTCCTTAGGCATCACAATGATGTGTTCGCCTAGAGTTACGGAAAGATTCTATGACTAGATCATCAGGTAGTAATCCACCGCCTTGATCTCCCAACATTCCATCATGTGATCAAGTAGCCTCCCAGAAATATGCACCCTTCTCACGGTACTATGGTTGAGTCCGATGTTGACAAGATCATCAGAGCCAACTTCATCAAGGTAGTCCAGTAACCCAATTGGATATCCAAAATTGTGCCAGTCAAGAAGAAGAACGGGCAGATCAGAGTCTGTATCGACTTCCGCGTCTCAACCGCCACTGTCCGAAGGATGATTTTCCACTTCCAGTTATAGAATTTTTGATTGATGATACAGCTGGGTTCCAAGCCCTCTCATTCATGGATAGGTACTCAAGTTACAACCAGATTTGAATGGCCCCCGAAGACGAGGATTCCACCGCTTTCAGGGCCCCCAAGGTACATTCTGTTATGAGGTTATGCCCTTCGGCCTAAAAAATGCAGGTGCCACCTATCAGCTAGCCATGCATCGCATATTCATGTGGATCTTGGGAACATTGGAGGAATGCTATGTGGATTATTTGGTGGTCAAATCTCTCCAGCACCAGGACCATTTCAGTGACCTTGAGAAATTGTTCGGTTTCCTCCGTTCCCGCCACCTAAAGATGAACCCGTTGAAGTGTGCCTTCGGGGTCACTTTTAGCTAGTTTCTTGGATTTTTTGTTAGGTACTGAGGAATCAAGATCATCCCCAAGAAGATCATGGCCATCAGCTATATGACTTCCCTGAGCAATATTCACGAGATTCGAGGTTTCAAGGCCACTTATCCTATATATGCCGATTCATTGCGAACCTAGCTGGAAAGTGTAAGCCCTTTTCCCAACTCTTGAAGATGGGTACTGCCTATGAAGGGGATAAGGTGTGTCAGACCACATTCGAGGAAGTCAAGCAGTATCTGTTCCAGCCTCAGGTCCTGATGCCACCTCTCTTCAGGAAGCCACTGATTCTCTAGGTCGCTGCCCTAGATCGGTCGCCTTGCGCCCTTCTCACCTAGAAGAATAATTAGGGGACAGAGAATAGCCTATAATGTCTCAACTGCATGCTCCTATATACAGACACTAGATACTCCCCTATCGAGATGAGCTGCCTTGTGCTCGTATTTGTTTTACATAAGTTGCGAAATTACCTGCATCACCATGAGGTAAAATTGGTCTCTCTGGTAGACCCGCTGATGTACATCCTGAACTGCCCCATGTTGATTGGACTACTAGCCCGGTGGGCGGTAATTCTCCAGTAGTTGGACATTAGGTTCGTGCCTCATAAGACTATCAAGGGGAAGGCATAGGAATACTTACTAGATGCCCATCAAACCTCTATGGATCAATCCCTATACCTAGATTTTCCTGATGAGGAAATCCTCTCAGTCGACCATGTCATCTCATGTTGTAAAATGCACTTCAAAGGTGCCTATCGGAGTCCCACCGGTAGAAGGCTCAACGATCCAAGGCTCAACAGAGTGGTCCTGGGTATCGTCTTCATTAATCCTGTGCAATCCATTCTGATGTACTCGTTCTTGTTGTCATAGGGTTGTACCAACAATAAAGCAGAGTATCAGGTTCTCGTCACTGGCCTTGAGATGGCCCTCGAGATCGATGTTCCCCATTTTCATGTGAAATGGGATTCCGAGCTAGTCATCAACCAAGTCAATGGAGACTATGTTGTCATGAATCCATAGATCATGCCATTATTGGAGTGCACCCTCCATATAATGGACCAGCTACCTTCTTGACCATAGGTTACCCATGTCCCTCTGTCGCAGAATGGTTGAGCAGACTCTTTGGCCGGCTTAGCTACGTCACTTGAAGAACCCTAGAAGGATTATCTGATTATACATGTGGCACACCGGAGAGTCATTGCTCCTTTCACCCCAGAGGATGAAGACGTCCTGTGAGTAATCCATCTTACCACAGGATCCTCCACTTCAGGAGCCACAGGTTCTTCAGATGCGGTGGTTGAAACAACTAGCGACTGAAGAGCACCTTTTGTCGAGTGTCTCCAAAATGGTTGCCTCCTGGCTGATCGGGCCGAGAATGAGAGAATCTGATGCTGCGTGCTTCAGTTTACCCCTAGAGTGGTCCCAGCCTTGAGAAAATATTCTACAAGTGCAGTTTTGATGGTCTTCTACACTGTTGCATTCAAAGAGTCTAGATTTCTCAGGTCATAAAAGAGGTTCATGCTGGTTGTTGCGGTTCCCACTAGGCTGGGCTGAGGCAATCCCATCTGATCTGTAGACTAGAGTACTTCTCGCCCTCTATGATCCACGATAGTATCGAGTTCTCCGAGGGATGTCACATGTTCCATGTTCATGCTAATTTCCTGCATCGGCAGCCAAAACTTCTCCACTCCACCAAGTACTTTTGGCCAATTGTGCTGCGGGGACTCGATGTCGTGGGACCCTATCCACCGGAGACAACTTGCCAATGCAGGATTATCCAGACTGGTATAGATTTCTTCTCCAAATGGATAGAATCTGTCCCACTCAAGGAAGTCAAGGCTCGATCCATTGTAAATTTTGTGAGCTCCAGTGTCATCTACCGATTTAGAGTCCCTCACGTTATCCTCACCGAGTAGCTGAGCTGAAGAAATTGTACGGAAAGTACAACATTCGCTCCAACCATACCTCTCGCTATCACGTGAAAGAAAACGGGAAAATTGAGGCATTCAAAAAACCCCTCTCTAATAGTTTGCGGAAAATAATTGGCCAGAACAAGAAGAGCTGGCCGGACAAGCTCCCTAACACCCTCTGGGCTTATTGGATGACGACTCGCAATTCCACCCAAGTGACCCCATATTCCCTAGTGTATGAGGCCGAGGCCATCCTACCCATCAAGATCCTTCTTGCATCATTACACACTACAATCTATGACCAGCAGGCGCCAGATAAGGTGGCTTAAATCCGTGTAGCTGAATTGGAAGCACTTGTCCAGGGTAGGCTCTGTGCCCTGCACAATTTGGAAAGGCATCAAAATAAGATAGATAGAGCCTTCAACAAGAATGTTCTCCTCCACTCTTTCCTACAATGAGACCGGGTATTGGCCTTCCGAGTGCCATTGATCCCCAGAAGGAAACCACCAAAGTTGGAGCCCAATTGGAAAGAACCTTAAATCATTCATAATATTTACCCAAATGGAACATACTCCTTGGTGACCATGGATGGTGAGCACAAAACACCTCCCACCAATTCAATGATCCTCATGCAATAATTTTCTTGAGCCCTGTGGTCCTTCATGTCCTTAAACTATACAGTCTTGCATGACCTTAAGCGGGACAGTCCTTCATTACTTTAAACTGTGCATTGTTCTACATGACATTAAACTGCGTTTTTAGAACTACATGTGGCTTGATTCCCATCCTCATGGGATACGTAGAAGTGCTCAGATGCTTCATTTTGAGCCCAGCCCCAAACTCTTCTCTTCGACTATCCCCACTAGGGATAGTTTTCTCAGAGTATCCTCGCATGATATGGTGTAGGATTCCTTATCCACACTCATACAAGGATTATAAGGGTCTCACCTTGTGCCCTCTCTTGTTCTTATATCCTCCCACATCTTCACTGCATGACGTCAAACTCCATGGCCTTTAAGAATAACGTGTGTCTTGATTCTCTTCCTCATGGGATATGTAGGAACACCCATACATTTGGTCTATTGGCCCAGACCAAACGCCAGAATCTTCCCCCCAAGATAGGATTTATGGAGAGGGTGAACTTTTTCCCCAATTTGTGTTGAGCTAACCTCGATCCAACCATACATATCTCTCCCTGGAGATGTTCACCTCTTTGATAGATGGGTATAGATATGCTTCACCGACCCCTTGACTATGATTCCGTAACCTTCCCCATCCAGAAGGTCCCCGGAATGGTATGAATGCTAGGCCTAAGGGCTCTCTCATACCACTTCGGGCCCATGCCCTCGAGGATGTCAAGCAACAAACTGATACTAATCCCGCGTTTCGAATATAGTCAGTAGTCGATGCTCATTTCTTTCTCCTGACTCCGTGTTTCGAACAGGGTCAACAATTATCCTGTATCGTTATGTCCACACCAAGATGGCCCGAACATCATGTTTAGTGGTTCATTATGCCCCGTTGAATCTCCAAGCGACGAACTTCCTACGGGTGATGCCTAACCATAGGCCCCTTTGAATTTTCGGGCCCCCGGCCCCAGTTCTCTCTTATGGGATTGTACCATATGGTGTAGTATTATGTCCTCCTTCACGTCGAGTTGCACTCCATGTCGTACACATCTTTAGATGGGATACCTTACCCCGACCCTTGTCCTCACTACAAGACGTTAAACTGCAAGCTGGTCAGGCCTTCCAGACCAAGGACCCTTGGCCTTTTCGGGCCCTTGGCCGATGTTCTCTCTCATGGGATTGTGCGGTGTGGTACGTGATTATGTCTTCATTCATGTCAGGTTATTCACCGTACCGTACACCCCCCTCATTAGGGTATCTAACCCCCCCCCCCCATGTGCCATCCAGAACTATGTATGTCTTGATTTCCATCCATGTCGGATACATAGGACCAACCGAATGTCTAGAATTGGGGTCCAGCCCCATCTCCCAGAGATCTCCCTTTCACCTTGGCCCCTTGGCCTACCCTTCCCCAGGGAGAGGAGTACACGGAGTGGTATGGGATTATGTTCTCACTAGCATTGGTAATTGTAACAACCACACCATTTCCCCCCACTTTCTTCTAAGAGTTCTCTATATCCTTACTCTATACTCACCCCTCAATATCAGTTACTCTCATGTTGAGCACCCTTGCCGACCCTCTTTAGAGATTAACTAATGTGTGTTAAGGTTAATCTGGTTTAGTACCTGGAATGTTGGGTTCTACATGGACATGATTCCATCCATTTCCTCGGCTTCATGCTCCTCTTCATTAGGGCTTCCATCACCTTTAACATCCAAAGGGACCCCCAGATGGCACGGATGCTCGGCCTAAGGTCCCTCCAACCATCGCGGGCCAACCTCCTTGAGGGTTTTGAACAAAAAACTGATACCAGTCCCGCGTTGCGAATACGGTCAGTGGTTGATTCTCATTTATTGTTCCCATTTTAGGTAACACAATAGGGATACTTTGTTTCCACCATGATCAACAGTTATCCTCAATCATCACGCCAACCTCTTTAAGCCCAAAATATCTGTAGCATGATTCACATCCTTCCCCACCTCATCTTGTCCATGTAAACCCCCAACACTCTTGACACTATCCCTTAGTGCACATATGCGCGTTAGGAGAACAATGTTAGGGTAAGGGCATCATTCGGGGCTCCACACCGATTCCTCACTAATGGGCGTTCTAGGTATTGCAATAAAGATCTTCCCCCCTTGTTTCCCACACCGAGCATTACTCACATGGGCTTAGGGATATGGTCGAGGTATTTGCTTACATGGAAGGATTATAACCATCCATGGTCCGAGTTATAAGACAGTAAACTACGATCTCCTCAGGAACTACGTATGGCTTGATTCCCATCCTCGGAGGATACATAGGAATGCCCAGACCTCTTGTCTTTGGGTCCAGCTTGAGTCCTACTAATTTGACTATTCTATCCTGCCTAATGGACTTTGACTACGGGACCGCATGGTGTGGTGTGGGATTACCTCCTCATTCACGTTGGGTTTTCAATAGTCGCACCACGCACACCCCGTTCTAAAAATTAGCCCTCCTGATTCCTGTCCCCCGTGACATTAAACTGTATGTTGTCTCACACAATATTAAAATGCAGCCTTCAAGAACTACGTTTTTATTGATTCCCATCCTTGTGGGATACGTAGGATCAGCCAGACATCTCTTCTTCAGGTCCAGCTCAGCTGGGAGCTAGCCTCTCCGGTCAATTTCACTCTCACACCTATTTGTGCCCCTTGGACCGAGGTTCCCCACTCGGAATTGTGTACGTTGTGATGTGGGATCATGTCCTCATTCACGTTAGTTATGTTTTGTTACACCATAAAAATTACCCACCTAGCATCTTCTCTGCCACGACTACACCGAATGATTTTAAAATGCTTGCTTGGTTCTATCACATGGCCCTAAACTGTAATATTATCATCCTGGCCACACGACCAAAAACGGAACTGCATTGTGATAGCCTCATCGTGGAGAACATCACATTGGTTATCAGTCATTTACCATACCAATTTTCAACACCATTACACGTCTCGATATTTGTGGTGACATCGAGGCCTTCTACCCTAGGTCTGTCACTTCACAAAAAAACCACTCACCTTAAAGGACAAACATGATTTATCAAATACCACTTATCTTGGTTCAAGGGATAGACCTGAACGCCCCTTTCATCCTTTGCAAGGGTACCTTACCATGCCGTTCCACCCTCCACGAACTATGTATCTCTTGATTCTCATCCTCATGAGATACGTAAGAGTGCTCGTGCACTTCCCCATGGGCCCAGCCTAACTTTCGTGTTTGGTCTCTTGACTCGAGAACCTCCCTAGAGAATACACGATAAGTAGGGCTTATGTCATGTTAGTTTGTGTAACCACCTTACCGAGTGTCTCCTGATCTCTTTACCAATCCATGGTCTGAGTTATAAGACCTTAAACTAATACCCTTTCATGTACTACGTGTAGCTTGATCCCCATCCTCATGGGGTACGTAGGAATGCATGTACACTTTGCCTCATTCTCAGCTCAACTCTCATTTTCGGTCCTTCGACATAAATCATCTCCAAGGAATGCGTGGTGGTTAGAACCCCCCATTCCCATTCACGTCGAGTATTTTTAGTTACCCCACCATGTGTCTCCTATGTTTCCTACCATCCATTGTCTGAATTCTAAGACCCTAAAATGAATTTGACAATGTGCCCAAAGTGTTGAATTTTCATGGGGGCATTCCCCTCATTCCATTTCCAAGCATTGTGAGATTTTTATTTGGATCCTCACCCTCTCCCACATCCAGAAGGACCCCTGAACGTCAGGGATGCTAGGCCTAAGTGATCTGCTACCTTCTTGTGCCAAAGTCCCTAAGGATCTAGGGAGACGTTTGCGACATGTCCCATGTTTCGAACATGGTCAATGGTCGATCCTCATTTTTCCGTCACCATTCCATGATAATGCGATGTGGATGTTGTGTTTCTGCCACGATCAACAGTTATCCTCCATCGTCACGCCACCATCATTGTGGTCCAGATTTCATGCATCATGATTCACACATTTCCACTTCCCCATGTTCAAGTGGAATTTCGACAAACTCGGATTTATCTCTTTATGCGTCTACATGTGCTACATTGACGTGTTAGCATCATTGGGCCGGTATTCACCAGGCATCCCTTCACCCAAACCTACCCATTCTTGTGTCAGGAATGTTCATCATTACTTATTGTTTCCCACATCGATCATGACTCACGTGGGCTTAGTAGTTTTGGTGGAATATGTACTTGCACAAACATGCTACTCATCATCCCGCTTGATGTTAAATTCTGCTTCCAAAACTACATGTGGATTCATTCCCATACTCATGGGATACGTAGAGACACCCTAGTATTCTACCTAGGGTCCTTCCCCCAGGGATCATAAATTGTATTCTTCCTCATTTCCAGCCCCTTGGTCGAACCCTTTGTGAGGAACCGTACAACTACAATTTTTCCCCGAACAAGTTCGGGATGCCCCACGGTGGCATTAGGAAGCGACAACCCCCCACTCCAGAGATTCCCTGTCAGAAAGGAAGGATCCATGATCAAATCGATGCCTCCATCCTGTGTGCTTCCACCATGGTTGCGTAATTTCAAGAGTGTTGGAATCTGTTCGAACAAACAATAACTCCACATTACACACTTTGCGTGCCACTTATTCGGAACTTCATCCTCATTCACGTCTGGAGGAACCCCCTAACAGTAGGGATACTCGGCCTATGGCCCCCCTATTTTTCTGGGCCAACTTTCTGAAAGACAAACAGCTGACATTTTGTGTCTGGTCCCGTGTTTCAAACATGGTCAACGGTCGACCCTCATGTGTTATCCCCATTTCAAGCTAATGCAGTAAGGATACTATTTTTCGAATGATATAAACAGTTATACTTCATTTCCAGACCACCCCCATAGTGTTCCAGATTTTGGGTATCGGGATTCACACCTTCCACTCCCCTCTGTTTGGGTGGATCCCAACGCCCCTGACATTACCCCACACGTGCACTAGAGTACATCAAAAGAACGGCTCGTCAATTTTTCTGAGGTACTAATCCTCTGATCGGGCCTCTTCCATGTCTTCCCAGAAGATCCATATTGGTTACTTAAACCCAAAACACCAAAATCTTGGTCGACATATTATGTTCAGATTGAATAGCATGGTGATCACCCCTTGTTTCTCACATTGGGATTGACCTTCCTGAGATTAGGCGCTGACTACTGGACTTCCACGAATATAACATATGTGTATGAATCCAACCTTGATAATGAAACTCATTTTTGCTGGGGCATCAAATCAATCAAAACGTGAAAGTATGTCTGAGAATTTGTGAACCCTATATCACTCAGGGGTTTATCACTCCCATGGATGGGTTGACCCCGTCAAAAGAGAGTTGCAGTTCTGCCACCCACCGACTTGTTGCACCCAGGAGTTGCTGCCACCGGCTCAACTCCTGATCCTACTCAACAACAATTGGGTGTAATTCATCATCCTTAGTTTGGTCCCTCTCTATGTTAGATTGAATAATGGCCATTTCTTCGGTAGCCTGCGTCATACGCTCTTCTGCCTCTTCTGCTAGGCCTTCAATCACGAGAGCAGCTCCGATTGTTCATTAAGAGAGGCCGAGTGCTCTTCTGCCTGGATATATAGTCGTTGGACCTCATTTTCAGCATCCTGGAGCTTCTTGATTTTTATCTCCTTCCTCCGTTGCAATCCTACACTGAGGCCATGATCATACTCCCAGATCTTCTCCGCCATAAGATCTTGGAAGAGCAGGTGAGGGCGCTGGGCATCCACTCGCACAGCACACAGATCGTGTAGCCATGCACAAAGTTTATCCATATCATCCAGCCATAATTCCTGGGTGGTATTTTTGAAAAAGCGCATAATTAGATTCCATGATCGGAGATGGACTATATCGATGTCCTCTTCATCAAAGGCCGTCTCATCCTAGTCTGCATGGCTAGAAGGATCGTATGCGGGGTATGCCCTCAAGAAATCTTCAGTGGGACCTACGTCTGGCATTGAATCAGGTGTGGCATCTGGCATCAGATCAGGTGTGGCGGTACTTGGATTGACCGGTTGATCCTCATCGTCGGACCCCACCTCAATGACCTCGTGCACGACCCCGATTGTGGTCCCGCCAATGATGGGGAGTGCTGCAGCTCGGGTGGGCTGGTAACTATCTCCACAATTACTAGCATGCCCGTGGGAGGGGCGCCGCCAAAAATCATGACCAACCTCTCCTCTACGGCCCATGACAATCGAAGAACTGTACATGAAAGAGAATTTCATGGACATCAGTTGGCACGATCAATGTGTGTCAGAAACGAAGTCATTGGAGAGGACTTACAAAGATCGATCTCCTGGTGTTGCTCCTATGTTTATATTGATTGTACCCTGAAGCGTGGACCTCCATATATTATCGGAAGGTCTGGAGATTTTAGAGGAGCCACCTTGGATTTCCTAGCCCCACCATACATAGAACTAGATGCCGCCATAATTGCGGGTTCTCAGGGTCCTTCATCATCACCCATTGAGGGGCGAGAACGAGGTCTGTGCACAAGGTCCGACAACACGCTTCAGATGTTGGTAATAAATAAATAATTACATGATAGAAGACCCCGAAGAAATAAACATGGGATGTTACCTCGAGAGCCACCACGAAATATTTGAGACCCGAGTCTTGATCTCCAACTTCACCTTCCTCAAACGGGATCCCTCCACCGGCCTTGTCTCCCAAAGATCATTCGTCTGATTATTTCGGTAGGGGGAAGTGCTCTCTCAGTTCGAAAACCAACAATTTTGGGGGAACCGTCTGATCTAGTAGTACCCTCACCTGGTCTGTCATTGGACGCGGGTCACCCCTGGAATGCACAATGTCCTCCAGGTCATCCAAATATTGCTCCACCTCTACCAGTGACACTACGAAACCGGCCCAGACAGGGCCTATAACCAGTAAGTCCATCCCGAGATTGTTCAGGTGTTTCCACATCTCAGGCGGGCCGAGGAATTGCCGGTGGACATCCTAGATGTCCCTGGCCTCTGGGAAGATAGCATTCTCTAGCACGTCAATATGGCGCAACCACTTCCCAAGGGCCTGCGGGGATATCTTGTAGAATCTCCTTGGTGGCCACCCCTCAAGATGGCTCTGCTCTCATTGGACCACCGGGTCCACTACCGCTATTGAATCTTCCACTGTTGCCTCACCCTCCGCTGTTGTAGGCCATGCCGCCATGACATCACTACCATCGCAAGAGGCCCTTGTCACCTTCTGACCCCGACCTCGGTATAGGGAAGGCCCTCCATCACCAGCTCAAATAGTTGGATTCTTCTGCATTTCCCCTAGATAGGATGCATCCCAACTTATGGCATACTCCTTCACCAATCCAAATGGTGTAGCAGGCAGAGGCAACACATCTCTCATTTTACCATCTTCCTGTGTGAACATGAGCCACACTTTCTTCATCACACACAGGTGATCCTCGTGGCGCACCTCCCAGTAAACTTGTGAGTTCAGCAGCTAAAGGTGCCAGAATTTCCTTGTAAACCAATGTGGGGTGTATGGATCGTAGAGATGCTTGAGGTCCTTCCATTCCACCATGACTCCACCTCGGAATGCCAAAAGATAGGCCTGATTCTCTTCCGTCCCCTGACCGTCGTCATTGAGTACCCCTGTTGGCAACGGAAATAGGTATAAATTAAACTTTTCCGCCTTCCACACCCGGTTTAGTACCAACAGTACAATTAATTTGGCTGGAAAGCTCCTGGCAGCATTCAGAATGGATGGGTGGAAGTTTGACCCCGGAGGCAAGATGGGGTTCAGATATTCGTAAAACCCCCTGATGTGCGCCGCAATCCACCCATACAAAAGATGTCAGGGCCCGTATATCCTCTACCGTCTCTTGCCCTCGCTTACATGACATAGCATCTGGTACATTCTAGAGAGCCTTAGAATCCCCATATTGATCCACCCTCCTTTGTCCATCATGGGTTACATGATGAATGATATAGGCCACAACACCAAGTTGGTATCCCTCATTGGTAGGATCCAACCACATATAAGGGCCACGATAAATGCCGCTAGTCTGACTAGTTGCTGTTGTTTGATATTGACCCTGAAACACTAGGTCTTCCATTGGTTGTACTCAAATAGTCTCTAATATAAATGCTCCTTTCCATGTTGCGCCCCCTTCGGGAAAGTTTGAGGCCTCGAGGGAAACACTCAATCCTTCGGGATGTTCAGAAACTGCTTGAACCACTTCTTGAAGTAGACATCTCTCACTGCTTCATTGTCTTCTCCGGGAACCAGCCCCAGCAGTTCCAGTGCTAGCCGCGACATCTACTATGTATCCTCCCACACACTCATGATAGGGATAAACTCATCATACATAGCCTCCAAGATCGGGACCCCTGAAATATGATGGACATCCCACAGACTGATGAGAACATCCCCATGGTGCCGGTGAAAAGTGTTGGTCCTAGACAACCATCTGCTCAATAACTATCACATCAACTATTTCGGTTGATAATTGTGAAATTGGGAGTCCCATGCCACCTCATACAAACCCACTCTCCTCAACCCATCTCCAAACTCCTCGCATGAGTCGCCATCCCACTAGGCCCATGCCCAATCGTTTGTGATGTTGCCGCCCTGGAATAGGTCCCACTCATCAGATCACCCCTTCTTCGAATCCCTCATGGATACCTTCAGTATTGTGCATTACATGCAAGGAGATGTTTCCTGCTGCAATTTCTTCCCATCAACATTGTTCATATGATTGTATAGGCAGTCGGCGGTGAAAGGTGTAAAGTCTTCCCATGCATGACCATAAGTCGCCCTGAACTGTTGGCGCTGGAATGACGTGCTCCTGAACCAGTAAGCCGGTTCGTCCCTACTCACCTCAGGAAGGAAGAAGTCATCCCTATTCCTAAAGACATTAATGGGAAGCTTCCTGCACAACAGATATTTCTTTTGGCTCTCTGATGGCAGCTACATCAATGAATTATGGTCCGAGTGGCTATGGACCAACTCTTCTAGTCCCAGACAATTTTCCATCTCATCCCACTGGACGGTGTCAGCAAGCACCCCCATCGCAGCTTCTTGATGGGCCATTGGGATTCAGAACTCAGACAAATTTACTGTCGGATCACAAAGCCTATTCACGGAGCTCGTTCACGAAGCCGATTCGTGGAGCCTGGTCTTGTCCTACAAGCACACACTCACGTAGCACTATCGTGAAGTTAAATACTCGCGATTCTCCGTGAAGACCGATTCGTGGAGAGCAGGCACAGTGTACGCAGAGCTTTGCGAATCGAGAGAGTAAGGAGACAAAATCGCGGAGAAGGGAATGGAAAAAAGTGATGGATGGCCCCCTATTTATAGGCAGCGGTCTTCGGAGCTTCGTAGTGTGTCTATCCTGTAGGGATCTTCACAGCGCGACCGGCCCGAATGGCCCCTGGCCGCCTCACGCACCCTCTTCGCGAGTGAGCACCACAAACTGCCAATGATTTTGGTGATTTCCCTCATACATTGAACTTTGATCCCTCTGCGGCTCCAAGTCTGATCGGTGGGGGGGTGGGGGGGATTTGTTGGCGCCAAAATGTTGAAGAAAAAAAAGAAGAGAAATAGGCTAAGCGACCAGCCTCGTGAGGCCACTGCGTGGAGTCCCCCCAAGCAACGCGGCTTCTATGAATCAAAGAAGGTGGTACCCTCCACGAATTCCCCTGATGTTCGTGACCCGCCACGAAGCAACCCAATCCCTCTTCACATCGCGTAAACTCTACATCACAGCACCTCATGCCTAAAAATACCAAGCTCCCCCTGAGCCCTTAGAATGGAAAATCCGCCCTTTTTCCTTCCTAGATCCCTAATCGTGAAGAAACCTTCACTTTGCAAATCATGAGCTACAAGAGGTATTTTTTCTTCGTGAGGTGCCTCTTCATTGGATCGTTTTGATCCCCTCCTCCGAGAGGGATTCCGTTTCGTGAAGCCTAAGGGATTTCACGAAGGAATGAGATCCCCAAGGGGACCTGGGTTGTCACAGAGTGTTTATGTTTCACAAAACACCCCTCACATAAACGTGATCCACATGCCAAGGAAGGATCAATTTACTTTGCGATGCATCATGCTTCACAACACTTCGCTTGGCGAGGCGTCTGTGCTCCCCAAGGCAGTGCTCCACGAATACCATTCCACTTTGTGAAGCACCGAACACTTGCACCTCTTCCCCATGGTAAGGCTAAGGCACCCCAATTCATGAAGCGCGTCCCTTCGCATGTTTCCTTCACCACGCAGAGGAACCGAGCACCTCAAGGCCCCTACCAATGGAATCTTCTTCATGGCAATTACTTTTCTCGTGCCACCCTCCAGGTTTGCACGATGTGACTTCAATGTCCCCTGGACGATACCACCCATTATGTTGCTTTTTCGAATGCTTCTTCACATAGGCATGCTAATGGCTATTGCTTCATCGCTTAGCCATACTAACGTGGACCCCTCGGTGGTTCTCTCTGTTACCCCCCTTCAGTACGACATTGTCGATACCTTCCCTCCCACAGGGAGAAAAGGGTACCGGTTATGTAAGTCTTAATGGTCCGGAGTAAACCCTCTTTGTCCGAGATATAGGGTGTTAAACATCCAAGCACCCTTTTCCTCAACACATGACATTAAACACTAACATCACCCCGACCCTCTCACGCGGGGTGCCCCCACCTTGGACATTCACCCCTACCTTGGTTTCCACATGGGATGATATCCTCATTCTGGGAGTGGAATTCATCCACGGGGAAGGGAATCCACCTTGGTATAAGCCCCTAGCTGTTCTTGCAGAAGGCAGATCCCCCCATTCCCCTCCTTTCTTCTTCGGTCCCTAAGGCCAGTGGAGGATGTGATAAGGAACTAACCCCCCTCCTCTCTACCAGGCTGCCAAATCCCTCTCCCTCTGTGCTTTGTCACCATCAGGCCTCCATCTTGGAGTAAGTCCAAGCACCATAGGCTACCCAACGCGTAATCCCCTCTTCGCTTCCCACGGACGCACCCTTCGCGATGTGATTGTCAGGTCCCTGCTAACTCTTGTTTCTCACACTGAGCATGACTCTCGTGAGCTTAGAGTGAGTACTAACCAAGACACACCTTGGGCTGCCCCAGAGCGTGAGCCCCAAACGCCCTCGTCCCGCATGACGTTAAACTGTAAACCCGAACTATGGGGACTTTGATCCATGTCATGGCACGGTACATAGGAAGCCTACATGAGGTTCAAGCCCACCACCCACCTGGAAAAAGGTCCTTATTCATATCAGTTCTCTGACACGCCCACATCCCGCATGATGTTAAACTGTATCCCAATCTAGTGGTAAGCTAGTGTGATCCCACCATCCAGCTGTTCTGACACCCCTTCATGTCAGTTCAACACCCTCCTTCCAACCCGAACTACAGAGACTTTGATCCATGATATGGCATGGTATGTAGGAAGCCTCACGAGGTTCAAGCCCACCACCAATTGGACCATGGTCCATCTTCACATCGGTTCACCGACATGCATTCCGAACTACGAGGACATTGATACATGCTAAGACATGGTGCGTAGGAAGCCTCACGAGGTTCAAGACCACCACCCACCTGGACCAAGGTCCATCTCCACGTCGGTTCATTGGAGCCAACCCGAACTACAGGATCTTTGATCCATGCTAAGGCATGGTACGTAGGAAGCCTCATGAGGTTCAAGCCCACCACCCACCTAGACCAAGGTCCATCTCCATGTTTGTTCACTGGCGCCCACCCAAACTATGGGATCTTTGATCCATGCTAAGGTACTCTATGTAAGAAGCCTCACAACATTCAAGCCCACTAACTGGTCATTCCGATCTACTTCACGTCGGCTCACCAACATCTAGGTATCCATAAGTGTAATCCCCACACATCCATTCTAGAACTATGAGGACTTTGATCCATGCTAGGGCATGGTACGTATGAAGTCTCTTTGAGGCACAAGACCAAAACCATTGTTCATCCTGATTCTTACATGGGCCCCCACATCACGGTGAGATGATGCCACCTCATTCCCCTCCATAGCATCCGAGAAGCTTCCCACATGCTAATCCTAATATAGGTGTTCTCTAAAGGGGTTTCTTCAATCTGATCCACTCTAGCTAGTGTTCTGATCAGCCCGATCCATCTCTGTTAGAAGTTAAACCTGCGGCGTACCCTGTGTTAAAAACAGGAAGCTGAGGAAAACCTCAGATACATGCCTATGGCATATGATTCCCCACGGTCGATGTGTGATTCCTCGGGCTTCCGAACCCTCGAGAAACCCCTATAATAAGGGAAAAAAGACAGACACACCAATTCCCCGGTGTCCAGACACATCAGTGATGCCTCAACGTGACTACTCCACCAACTGAAGGTTGCTGCCCTTACCAGACCCCATAGAATGTCCTGACAGAAGCAGTGTAATTAATTGGTGTCCATGAAAATATGGTGCGGGTAAGAGTTTCACAATCTATGTCTTAATCTATAAGGGAGACCTGGACTAGGTGACATGTTCCGAGGAGGAATCCACGGAAGGAAGAACCAACATCCCATCATCCTGTTTTGATCAACGATAAAATGTCATTGAACAAGGAATAGATTTCACCCACCTTTGGAAAGCGGGAATGTGGGTCAACAGCTGCGTGTCCTCACAGACGGATGTGCGCGCCCCGGCAAATGTGTCAGAAACATCATGTTCAATGTTTTAATGTCCCAAAAATATTTTGAAGTTTTTTTAATTATATGTAATTATTTTGAGACTGTGAAATCTAACTACGTGTGATTCTGAGGTTCAGAGTGCACGGAATGATCTGTTGAAGTTTTGTTAAGCATTAATCAGTATGTGTAAGCAGTTTTCCTCAAAAGGTGTAATAACAGATCAATGGTTACCCAGATTAGAATTTCTAGGGCACTATTCCATTTAGGATAGCGGGTTTACCCTAAGAGAGACTTATGTTTATTCGGTGTAGGCCTCTTGTGAGAAAACCCAAAAATGGAATAACTTTAAATAAAATAATAAAATAATGTAATTTTATTTTTCAAATTTTTATAACTCACGAACGGTGACTTGGATTAAAAATATGAGAACACCGTTGAAAACATGAGGGTATAATCTCTTTAGAGAGATACTAACATTGGAAGGTGCAGGCCACTAGGGAATGTTTCTTTTTTGCCGTAAAAAAAGTGAATTTTTTTTATCCAAAAAACAATAACATCTAAACAGTATCTCGGATTGAAAATATGAGAGTATCATTAAAATTGTGGGGGAATTTTCTCTTTATGCGGAGCCTAACCTTGATTGGTATGAGTAAAGGGTGACTGTTAATAATTTTTTGAACTTTTTGTAAGGTACATTCAATAAATGCATGAGTGGCATTTTCTAACTTTTGAACTGGTGCTTGGATTTAAAAATATAGGGGCACCATTGAATCCTCTGTTTCAGGATTCTCTTAAGGGAGACATCACATTGACCGCACCAGGATTGGAGAAAAAGTTCTGTGTTTTGACCTTTTAAAATAAAATAAATGAAATAATTTTTTTTCTTCCCCACCAACGGAAAAGTGGTGTGTGGGGCCAGTGATGTGTCTAGCCCATAAATGGACTGACCTTTCAATCATATGTAACGACGTCGTTGGGGTATTATAATGGTTCGTAATTAATGAGGCCCCATTAATTTCTCACATAGTTACTTACCATCCCTATCTCTTATATATATGGAGTTTGGGGAGGGGTATTAGCATAGCTTCCCCAAACAACGAAGTTTGAAAAGGGTGTCAAGACGACGAAACCTTAGAACACGGAGCCGGTCCTGAAAGGTGGTGACGAGTGACACCGTAACATAAACCGAAGATCGATGTATGATCAAGGTCGTTGGACGTTAGTTGTGGAGGAAGATGAACACTGACTCGCTTCCCCAAATGTGTTCCCACCATCGTTATTGAAGTAGGGGTTTAATTATTGTTTTAAATTAGTGTGAATTTTTATTGAACACCTTTTTATCCTCCCTCTTGTTTACAAGCTAACGTGGCGCGCATGGGCCGAACGAACCTGGCATAAACCCTCTACTATCTTGTGACTCCCATGCATTTTCCATGGAATACTGCCAGCCTAGCGACACATACAGGCTTTGAAGATGGTGTGCGCCAATGCACGCCACAAGGGGTGGCCACAACACAAAGCCGATGCATTCATCGGAATGGATGCCACCGGCCAAATATAGAGGGGGTCCGGCGCACCGTCATACAACACTGGTGAGTAAGAGGCCACAACTCGATAGCCATGATGATCGGAGTAGGCGTTCAGCACTACAGAAGATCATGAAAGGAGTGGTTTCACATCCAGGGTGCCACCGGTATGCGTGAGAGGCATCACGACCAGCGTGCTTCCGGTGAGTAGAAGTTGCGGTCAATGCTACGGTAGAGGACGAACCTGCCACGCGGGTTCCACGTTTATCGGGCGGCACCCATGTGTCGTCGTCATTTCACAAAACTGAACGGCCTTTGGGGACACCCAGATACTAGTGGGAATGTTTCCCCCCTTTCCATTTTGGGAACATTTTGTCTGAGCCATCCCCTTGCAGCCCATGCCTCATGAGGGCAGGCCGCCTGCCTGCTGACTGCGCTGCCAGCAGGACGCACTCCACCTCTGGTCGGGTCGCTCCTCACACGTCCAGGTCGCCCCCTTGCGGGCCACCCCATTATAGACTTCCCCATATAGGCTGGAGACGCTTTATAGTTCGAGACACCCTTTATGGGCCTCCCTTTGTGGGCCTCTATATACAGGTTGATCTTCCCTTTGCGGACTGCCCCTTTTTGTGGGTTGGGAGACCTTGGGGGACGACCCTTTGTGGGCCATGCTTTGTAGGTCAGGCCACCCTTGTGGGATGCCTTTTTGTGTCACCCCCCTGTTGGCCTCGACTGACCTTGGCCTAGCAGGCTGAGCCCACCGTGGCCTAGCCCAGACCAGGTTATGCCAGGTTAGTCCAATCGGGTCTGACCGGACCCGACACCAAAAACCCATAAAAGGCCATATCTTGAGAACATGATGTTAGTTTGAAGAACCGTCTACCAAATTGGGATCTTCTGATCAAGACGGTTATTTTGGGTATACTCCTTTTCAGTTTTGAAGACATTTGGAGTATGACCGGGTTGAATCGAACATGAATCCAATAGGGCCACTAAAACCAAAATGCTTATAACTCACAGACCGGACATCTGATTGATGCACCGTCTATCTCGTTGGATCCCTTACAACATGGAGGTCCTTTAGGATACTCCATTTTTGAGATTATTGATTGTATAGGTATGATAAATATCTCGAGGGAATATTCTATGAATCTCGAGTGCACTGGGTGCGAGGAATCCAGCAGCTGGCAGTGAGGTGGATGTTGGAGACAGATCATATGGAGGATAGCACTCAGCGATGTTATTTGGGTCATTGCATACCAATCATGTATGGGTCAGATCCTCTGTGGGTCATTGTTCAGGGATCCTATGTGGGAAAGCGCATACGAATTTGGTGTGTGTCAGATCATGTGTGGGTCCTTGCGTGGGTTACTAATTATGGACTCTAGGCGGGTCAGATCCAGTGTAGATCATTGTGGGGTTAGTACCAATTGATCCTATGTGGTACAGACTTCGTATGGTCAGAAGAAGTGCCTCTAGATATAATAAGATAATATATCTCAGTGACTAATCATCTGTACATCTATATTTCACTGAAATCCTCATTTGATATGAGACTTTGTTTAAACGAAGTCTATTAACTATGTGGTAATTTTATCATCGCGATAATTCCAATGTGGTACTTTTACCATCGTGGGAATATCTTTTCAGTGGTAGCTATGATGTACTATTACATTCAGTGTGATATCATTGTGTTGTTATCTATGTGGTACTTTTATCTTTGTGGTGTTATCTTCGCGGTGTTACATCTGTTGTACTTTTACCTTCGTGGTGTTACCTTCGTGGTGTTACCTTTGTGATATTCTTCCCTCATGTATGAGATGTGTATATCTTCTTAAAAAGGGAATATGTATGGGAATATACCTAAATAGAGTGGTTGAAAACTTCATGCTTTTCGATCGAGCCTTGCTTTTTGGTTTTTCCTTCGTGGAACATTATCTGACCAACGGGATCTCGGGGTCCCCACTGAGTATCTTTATACACACCCATGCATGGGATTCGCCCGCACCTTGTTATGTATTTTGCATACAATGCACAACATTTATCAAGATTGGAGGGAGCTGGGACCAGGAGGTACGTGGATAAGATTGGAGGACATGCAGTTCTATTGAGGCGATTTGTACCTACACATCAGGTAGGATCATCGGATGACGATACAAGAGTTGTTTTCCCTTTTTAGTTGTATTAAACCTTTCAGTTGTACTTGTACATTTACCGTTGGGCTTGTATTCTAGCCCCTTTAGATTCAACAAAAATTTTACTAAATTAGTTTACCTAATGGATCCATATTTTTGCACTATAAATTGTGTGTTGGTATAAGATTAAAGGAAATGCCTTTCCCATTTTATGGGTACACCTTTCTGGTGTTAGTCGCCATCCCTTGGCCTATGGAAGGCGGGCATAGAGATGTTTCGACATGGGCCCCAGGAGAGGGGTCATGATAAATTGAATTTGGAGTCTAAAACATTTTTTAAATAATATTCAATCATTTGTAATTTAATTGATTACAAAATTTAGGATTAAATTAAGAATTTGAGAAATAGTGTTCAAAAAATGGGTAATACCTTATCCGACAATAGTTGATAAAATCTTCTTATAGTTTATATCACTTATGTTAAGTGGTTTTGTTTAATTGTTTTAGATTTCTAAAAATTATTTTACTACCCCTTATTTAAGTGATAAATATATTGAATTTAAGAGTATATTTGATAACACATTGTTGTTTTTCAAAATGATTATCACAAGAGATAATATTTAAAATGTCTATTTAATACCTAAAATGTTTATCACTTATCATTAGTCTTTACACATAACCATACCTAAAATTTTCATTGAAAAAAAATCCTACAACTTAAGTGGTATTCATTAGTTTTTTAACTGTAGTAGTTTTACCGATGTAGGGCACACAATAATTTTTTTACTTATGTTGTTTTGTAAAAGTAATAACAGAACACACTATACATATTTTTTAATGAAGTTTATAATAATTGATAAATGCTATAAAAATTTCAACATGTGTTATCGAACAGATCTTCCATGCATGTGTTTTTTCTTGAATGTAACAAACACAACATAATTTTCAAAACAAGTATAATAATTGATGCATTCGATGATAATATTTCAATAAGTACTTCCAAATAGTCCAAAATTATCATAGTTGACACCAAAATCAATCAGATTAATAGTGTTATATCCCCATCATGCATTAATAATCAAATTTTTAAATAACGTACGAGTTTTCATTGGTTTTAAAGGATAATGATTGTTCTATTATCATTATTCATTCTAATTGTGAGTGATAATAAATCATAATTCTATGATTCACAACTATTAATAGAAGCATCACTATAAAAGAAAGAACAGACAATACCTAATGGGATTTATATGGTTGTTATCTACCTGACATGAAAAAAATATCAAATTCAGAAAAAATCTAGAAAATCTATATAATAATAAAAATGTTATGGTTCCCATTATAAATAAAAATGAATTAAAATATATTATATAGAATTTTTAATGAGCAATTTCATTGAAGCGAAGGGGAATACATAGCAAACATGGATGAAAATTCACAAGGAAATTCAAATTTATAACTGAGTTGATGACTATTTAAATATAGAGGCTTCATTAGAGATACAAATTTTTAGTAAGTGAATTGGTGTTGAACAAATAACTAATCTCGTGACTAGATAAAACTCTCATCAAAACCAAACCATCCCAAAAATGAACCACTTTTTCAACCTACCATGTTTGACTGCTGCATTAAATAAATAACATGGTGTTTTCTAGTGGGAGTTTCATTTTCTTTTTAGGTATCATTTCATTAGAGATTGGGGTCTATTAATAGGAACCATATATGAACAATAGGAAAACCATGAGTTCAAAAAGTAGTTACTGAGCAGTGGAAAATTAGAGAGCAATCAATGTTATTTTAGGGAAAAGAGCAAGGAATGGACATGGAAGAATCTAAGAGAACATGTTGTAGATCATACCAATACCCCTCTCACTGATTCTAGACCCACCAATATCATTCAATTAAAAAAATTTATAGATTGATGCAATGGATACAATAGATGCATTTGTGATTTCAGATCCAAGCATCAATAGAAGCATATACAAACTCCATATGCTTCCATCCACTAGAGTAAGTTTAATAACATGACAGAACTATACTAAAGAAACATTTATGTTCATTGACATTTGGAAACTTCTTCCTAGATCATTAATATTACAATTTTTAAAAATAAAAAAAATATAAAGAGTGTTCCCTCAAATGAGAGTAGTTCATGGCTATCTTTGAAAAAGAAGTAATTGTCTCCCCTTATGATGAGGGAAAAAATTCTTGGTAAATATTGAATAACACATATGAATGAATATATTGTTTTATTGGTTAAAAATGTACAGTCAAAACAAAGCCACATCGAGACATGGGGAGAACGATCATTGAGTAAGTGCAGTAGAAGTGGATTTTAGAGGGGAACTGCCCGGGACACTAGCATGCGGGGAGAGGGAAGACATGGTGGGGGGGATATTGTGACCGGAGGATAGGGAAGATGGTAGGGTGGTCAGGGAAGAATATAATTTAGTGTAGAAAGGCATGTGTATTAGAGATATGGGGAACACAATAAACATATGGGCAGGAAGTGGGGTATTGAAAATCCCTTGGGAATCAGGAGAGGAAGATAGTAGTAGCAGCGGTCAATAGGGGATGAATAAAGGCTAAACACTTGTGGGGGTGAAGTGGTGGTAGTGATATGTGGAGGTGGGGAGGTGGGGAGGGTTATGGGGTGGAAGTTAAGGACAGTGTGGGTCAATTATGGAGACAACGAGGATGAGCATTGACACTGGAGGAGGGGGAGGTGGTGAGGCATTGGAGGTGGGGACATGGTGAGGTGTGGAGGCTATGAGGTGGGGAGGAAGGGAGGGTTATGGGGCATAAAATAGGAGTAGTGTGAAGATGTTAAGCAGTGGAAGGGGAGGTGGGGAGGTGTTGTGGTGGGGAGACATGGAGGCGACGATGGTTATGGGGTGGAAGATAAGTGTAGTAGAAGTCAATCTGGGAGGTGTGGAAGCCGATTAGTGGTAGGGGAGGTGGGGTAGGTGGGGTGGTGAAAAGGTCTTCATGGGTTAGGATAAAATTTAGTTTTGATCGCACATCTAAAAAAATAATATGTTTTTTAATGTTTTTTCAATTTAATTTATATTATATATATATATCACTCCCAAAAACATTTTCAAATTATAAATTTTTCAATTCACTATATAAACATATATTTATAATTGATAATTGATAGGTCATTAATAGATAACTTGTAAATAAATATTCATTTATTGAAATATAAATAACTGAAACTCAATAATTAATTGTGATGTATATTTTTAATTTTATGATATGTGTTGGTAAAAACAAATAATGAAGATAAATTTATTTATTTGTAAAATAATTATATTTATTTTTATGATTAAGTGATAAATATAATTATTATTAAATTTTTTTATATTGAACACTAATTAAGTATAGTTATATTTGTTGGTAAACTAGTTTGTGGGTACCATTAAAATATTACTTATTATTTAATGGGTTGTAGTAATAATATATATTGATAGCCATAGTTTTTTTGGTAATAATTATTATGGGTAAAATATTCACGTGTTTAAAAAAAATTGTATTAGTGTGATAAAGAAATAGATATTACTATTAGTAAAATATATATTGGTATTGAACTGTTAATATCGATAGATATTTATATTAGTAAAAACAAGTGTTAGTAGTCAAAATTAATACCAATAAAACATGATATCTATTATAATTACTCATTTTTACCAAAAGATATATTATATATAATCTAATTTATTTTTTATAAAGCCAAATATGATATAGTGATATATACTTTTTAACACCATTTTCTTAATCTTGTTTCAACCAAATACTAAAACCCAAATGTCTTTTCATAAAAATCAATAAAAATAATCACTTGAATTTAAAAATTCCATATTAATTTTTTTAATCTAAAGATTATTAACTTATTCCATTAACGAATTTTATTCTATATATATTTTTTTATGTTAGGTTATCTTTTACTTCATACTATATTCATAGAATGATATTTCCAAAAATTATCATGAACCATTTCAAAATATTCTTACCCAATCATTATTTTAATATATGTTCAAAATGGTTTACTTACACTTAATACATTAAAAAACATTTTATCTTTTATGTACCAAAACCCATGAATTTATATGTCTTCATCTTTGTTATCCACAGTAATTCTATATTATGTTTCATAAACTATATATTTTTTAAATACATCATAATTGTTTTTAGGGATAATATTAACATAAAAAATCATATCACATGGCAGTGTTTGGCTATTAGTGTTGTCTTAGTCTCAATAACCATTCTATAAATAGAAAATTAAGTCAATTATCAACATGTCTTTATTGTGGAGATTATACCTAAGTGTTTATATAACATAGACACCTTCACTATCTAGTTTGTAATATGTGATGTAATTTCCAAGAGGACCACACAATCCATATATTACCAAAACATAAGGGTGTTATCCTATGTCACAATTCACATATACTTATCCATATGGGTTTCACTAATTTTAAAGTATATTAATCCCCTAAATGAAAATGTTAACCCTAAACAAATTAATCCCTTATTTGATAGAATCTATAAATGAGCTAGATCATAAAATTAAAATTTTAGAATACATCTTTATGTAAAACATATATCTCAAAAATAATAACAAATTCAAAATATCAGTTTAGTATATTTGAATACTATCCACTTAATAAACATATTTTAAATACATCATGAACATTTATACATTAAATAGTACATAATAGACTATCTATTATAATTCATATATATTATACTACTCTTTATAACTTGGGAAAAAGGAAACATAGTAAATTAGTGAGATTAAATGGTCAATAAGGGTAAATAAAACCCATAACAATCATATAACATATTTTTATATATGTGTATAATTAGAATACAAAGAAATTGTATTAAAAATAAATCATCTATCATAAATCATGGAATATGTAATAGAATAATATAAATGTGTGGTATATCCCAGAAAATATGTATAAACATTGAATGTGACATGACATGGAAATAAAAGTTTCAAACAATTTTCTGGAGAACATGAAAAAATATGTAAAGATATTGAAAATCAATAATTAAAGGAAACCATATGAAAAAAATCCTTTTAATCATGCCTATTTGAACAAAATCATGGGTTCTGTGATTGAAATTTTGTGAAAACTCGCTATACAAGGATTATGTGATCAAACTCATTATGTTTCTTCTTGAATATCCAATAACACATCATCATAAAAAATGAACTGGATATTAAATTAATACATCTCCCATAACTATCCTTCACTATTTTATCCAATGAATTCAATCATATTATAAACAACCCATGTAACAAAAAACTTTTTCATATCAATTTCATTGAAATCATAAAAAGAAAAATTCACAATTCCATAAAAAAATGTTATAAAATTGTTCAATATAAATGGGTATCCAATGATAATAAATAACATTATAGGTAGATACAATTAAATAATGTTTTTTTATTTAAAAATTATAAATAAAGTCTACATATTCTATCCAATAAAAACCTCAATCTATCGATGAAATGAATCTAGGTAAAGATCATTCAATCAATGAAATTAAAAATTGGTTATTAAAAAATGGAATAGATTATGAAAAAATTATGTCCTATCCATAGTGATGTTTTAGGAAATTAAAGGGAGTTTATGGATCACCACTCAAATAGAAAAAAAATATTTCATAATCAATTATAAGAAATAAGGTGAATGGAATCATTTGAAGAATATCCCCCATCAACAATATGATATATCAAAGGAAAATAAAATACAAGTAAAACATAATTTTGGATTTTAATAAAACCCAATTACTAAAAAAGAAATATCCTTGATCACGTGAAATAATTTTCTACAGACTGTTTTATTTAAATGATACAGTAATAAATTCTTTTAGAAATAATTAAAATGTATTCATAAATTAATATATATATATATATATATATATAATGTTTCCCAAATATATGATTACAAATAAAAACAAAAAAAATTCATTTTTTTTTCTGGATTCCCCTTATGGAATATATATATAAAATTTTATTTTTAATTATTTTAAATGAAATTAATCATAGTAGAAAATAGATTCTTTCATTTTCAAAAAATATTTCGATATCAAAATTTTTTTGTAGTTGATGATAAAATGTGATGTTCCTTTTCCTTACACTAGTGATACATTTGTTGGAAACCAACATCCAAAAAATTTAACAAAACCTTCATTTGAATTTAATAAATGAAAAATATAAATTCCACTTGAGATTATAGAAAATATTTGTTCTGATTAATTTTTTTTTTCAGTAATGGAAAATAAAGACAAGGAGGGGAAATTATCATCAAATTTGATAGGAATTATTCTCAATAATGGGATAATTTTTTAGAATAAAATATCTAATGAATAATAATTATTTAAAGGTATATTTTCTACCATTCGGGTAGATACACTTTTGCGAAATGAAATTCTCGGGTGGAAGAAAAAAAATAGATTAGAAGATCATGAATTGAAATTTTAACTAAATTAAGGGAGTTGAGTTAACTAAAACCCTTATAGTAACGATAACCTAAGAATAAAAAATTTAATAGTAAATATATGAAATAGAAATTGAAATATAATTAAATTGATAATATTCAGTATACATTATGTTAATGAAGAATTCAATATGACATATAAACAAACTGATGGTGTTCAATACAAAAAATCACTCATGGATTTGAAAATGATACTAAGAAACCATTAATTTCATCAATTATTTGTCCATTAATTCGAATTTCATTTATACAATACATAAATATCATAATATAATATTTCAAAAAACAGACACATATAGATTATCTTTTATATAAATCAATTATTTTTAATATATATTTTTTATTGATTATTTGTCTACAATCGGGTGATCGTAATTTAAATGGTTTCATGAAAGCTTGATGATATATATTTTGAACCCATTTAATGATAATTAATATATAATTCCATGAAAATATATGGTATTAGAATAGAATAATTATATTTAGTTATAACTATTTTTTCTTGTTCTGAAGGTGTTTTATCTTTTTTGAAATACCATTTAATTAGTGAAAACATATATGAGTAATTTTAGATATTGAATATGATATTATAATGATAAGTAAAATACATCCTATAAGAATTATACAAGCATTAAAAATTAGTGTTTTCTTTCTAAAATATTAAAATATTCTTAATGAATTCCCATAAATATCTACGATAGAGTTCAATATTATTAATGAAGTAGGATGTTAGAAGGACCCATACATGAATCTACGATAATTAATGGGTGAGTAATGTTGATAAATTTTTTAATTTGATATAATATGATTATAACATAATAAATTAATTTTTTATTATTTTTTGAATCATATTTTTATGTGGTTTCAACAATTAATGATATTTAGGATGAAGAAAACATTACATAATGGATATAGTGTTTTGGAAAACATATAATTAATGTTTTCATTTACCAAATAATGAGATGGAATGAAGGTGGATAATAATTTAACTATAAATAATAATTCTAAAATATATTTGAACAATATCATTATTTTCATATTCATAACCGGAAAATTTTGGCAGTGTTAAAAAAATAAGGATGTCGCTTCATGGATGTGGTAGTCCACAGAAAAGAACGATCAATGATAACTTAAATTTAGAAGATGATGCTAGAAAATAAATATTAGAGGTAAAATTAATTTAATACAACATTTTTATATTTATGATACTACTATAATTGTATTACTTGGTTAGGGTATGTTTTGTTAAGGTTGATTATGAATAAATAGAAAAAGATATTTATAATAGTCACATTGGGACCTCTCAATTTCTATTGAAAGTCACTTTTGAAATGAATTAATTAGGATAAACTATAGTGATCGAGGTATATTTTCATGAATGAGAAATAAAATAGAAGAAAATTTTTTAGGGTTTCAATGAAATTTAAAAATGTATGTGTATCTTTGATAGGGTTCAACTGATTCCATTTCATGACTGATGAAAATGGTGTTTTTGAAAACACATTTTATTTTTTGATAATGTAATGATGTTGTCGAATGGTAAATAGTTACAAAAGTGTTCAATATTAGAGTATGTTCTGGGATATGATCTAAAAATCATTAATAACCAATTTTCACAAATGATTCAAAAAAAATTTATGTGTTTTACCTATTTATTTCAAAATTTTACAATTCATTTTATACAATGAAAACTAGTTTTTTCCTAATTAGAATATATATTATAAAAAATATAATGTAACCCTTCTTAAATATTTTTATTTTTATAATCCAAAACTACTACCACATATAGTCTAATTTAATTTCAAATTGATGGAAATGTAAACTTTAAATTAAAAATTTTCATATATGGAAATAATATTTTATTCAAAATATTTTTTACTATTATGTGTTCATAATATTATTGAGTATTGATTAAAATTTTAAGGAATAATAAATTATTAATATATATATATATATAAATTTTGATTCACTATTGAGATGATACTAATTAATTTATTAGATAAAAATTTCATAAACATAAAAATAATATTTGAAAATATTAGTTTATCATTTTTATTGTAATTAAAATTAATACTAGTAATTATATTTTTATACATAAAATAAAATTTTAATTAATAAATAAAAATTATTTTGGATATAAAATATGAAATCAATTTTGTTAGTTTTAATTTCTAAATGTGCTGAAATATCATTTTCAATTTAAATGAATATAAATAATTTTAAGAGTACTTAATTTTACATAACATTAAGAATTAGTTTGATGAATTCAATATAAATTTTTTTAATGAATTATATTAATTTCATAAAATATGTAACAATAATATATATTTCTATTACTTTTAATAACTTCATGTTTTAGGATTATGTCATAAAAGAGACGGTACTAGATAAATTAGTATTTCTATACTATTCACATAAAAATTAATTATCTTTGAAAAATACCAAAAAAACATTATAATGTAATATTAACATGTCTAATAAAAAAATAATTTCAATTTTTCATATTAAAATGATAAAATTTACATATTTAACTTCCGAATAATTATATAGTATTTCTAAAAACAGATTTTATTATAGAAATATCATTTTTTAAAATAAATTATCATTATTATTATTTCATATAAATTTATAAATAATTTCTTGTTTAAGAATCATTTTATTAATTAAAATAATACCAATTATAACAAAAATATAGCAATGATCAATTTATTTCATTACGTATAAATATATTATAATTTTTTTCAAATGGTTGTTTGAATGTAATCACTTTATTAAAATAATAGTCAAGTAAAAGCAACAATATATAATTATTTGAATAGATTTTTATTTTTAAATTTATTTATGATTATTATCCATGTAATTTTCATATGCCAT
The DNA here is from genome assembly GCA_963277665.1 of Viscum album. Classification (NCBI taxonomy): domain Eukaryota; kingdom Viridiplantae; phylum Streptophyta; class Magnoliopsida; order Santalales; family Viscaceae; genus Viscum; species Viscum album. Next base: position 18,750 of record CAUJRU010001476.1, on the reverse strand, counting down.
ATTTTTTAGATAGGGGCTGTGTTAGTTCATAGTTCTATATGAAATTTGTAATGAAATATAGAATGAATTTAAATGACCAAAAATCTCAACTCTTTAATCTCATCCTTGCACAATAAATTCATAAAATAACTCAGTATAAAAAACACAACAATTTTTACATATTTCCTCCACATTATGAGGGCCTAGTCATTGTTCTATTTGATTTTCTACCCAATCTATTAATTTTAGACTATAAATGTGACACCAATACAAAAAGTGTTGTAAGGTATCTTTCTTCACTTATAGTACATGAAGCAACAACCCACTATTCCATTTTATATAATGGATCAAACAAGATACTATAATAACCCAAAATTTTATATATGTAATTCCTTGGTGATTAAATAATTTACATATAAAATAATTTAGTAATGTAAAAAATACGTACTACTATTTCTGTTATTGATAGATTTAAAATATAGAATCTCAGATTTTAAAAAATGTTGAAAACCATAACCATTGATAATTTTTCGTTTTATAATAAAAATTAAAATTATATCATTATCCAAATAGTGCGAATAATTGAGGTAAGCCTATGATCCATAAAATTATTTTTAATATAATGGGAAACATACCAGCATAAGTAAAGGTTCGTGTTGCAAGTTACAACAACACCAAAATAAACCAAACAGTACTGAACCTCTATTCATGCAACCCCTTCCAGAGTAAACACCACACACCCTTGGAAGTGTCCTTATTTTCTATTGCATTTGACTCTCCCATGCACCACCTGGATCATCTATGCCTAAGGGTCAATCATTAACATCATTGTAATCATGTTGGACATCAAGAGAATTGGCCATGGAGCCATCATGAGTGACTTCATGCTTCGTCCAACCATGCCTTGAGCTCTATCATCAAAATTATCCTCAATATGAAGCTATCCAACCTGGTCAATTCCACCCTGTGTTACTAAGAATTGAGAAGATTAATCATAAGTATGAATTTTCAAGAAAGATTTAGTCCTTTCATGGCTCTCTATATACCACAAGTAAATATCTGGAGATTTGATTGATTCAAGCACCGTAATGAAATTATATTTCATAACAATAGTGGTAGAAAACACCACTACTTTGGAAATAGGGTCATCCAATGTCACATGATAAGTAATTGACAACATAGAATCATCCTTATCCAAGACAGAAGAGACTAGAGATGAAGTAGGAGACAGACCTGAGGCACTCATTTTAGAGTCCTACAATGGTGTTGTCACATGGGAATCAGCCTGCCCAGGATTATCCTTTCAAAATAAAATCATAGTTTTAGAGGATATCTCTAATATTCACACATTAGAATGATAATAACATGTATCTCTTGTTGTGCTCATAGAAATAGGAGTATATGTTTGCACACAATTTTGTTCAATAGAATGATCTAAATTATCCATGACATGATGATCACGCCCACAAGAACAAAACTGCATGGAACCACCACATAATTTCCCCTTAGAGTGAAATTGTTCTGCGAAAAGAACAAAAGAATATGTATCACTATCACCATCATATACATTATCCCATTAAGAGGGTTCACCATGTTAAGAACTATGAGGAGGTAGGTCACCATCACTCGAAGTTTCAGGCAATATACCTCCACTCATATGACAATCAAGAGGTATTCCATTGGACTTAGTAGCCACAACATCAGGAAATGAAAGAGATAACCCATTCCAATTAACATGAACAAAATATTACCTAATGATTGAAGTTGAAACCTTCACACCATTAAGGATAGATGAATTGACCTTCCCACCATCTAGGGTACCACTCCTTGCAAGCATTGATGGAGTAGAAGTAGATGAAAGTTTGAATTTAAATGTTTCAACAAGGTTCCCATAATGTTTAAAGATGGAACAATGTAATACCATATTAATGTTATCCTTAAGATGTCCAATAGTTGAGAAATTTATTATGAAATCGTTAATATGATTGAATTCAATCTCAAGTTCATTTTTAATATCACTAGCAATAAATACCACTATATCAACAACATGTAATGACATATCATATTCATCCAAAATGTGAGAAAAATGACTGTAAAAAACTATCTATGTTTCTTTAACAAGATTAATTAGAGTTCCCATTCTAGTGAAACATCCCAAAGGACACTTTGATGTCAAAATACCCATTTCAGTCCTTTAATGTGCATTCATGATTGTGCTACGATGTTCTTGGACCGAAAGGGATTAAACCAGGGATCCTAGTTCTGAAACCTAAGGATCCATGTCTTGATATAGATAAACACCTTACTCGAGGACCACATTTTCACAACATTGAAACAGAATGTAAAATGTTAAAAATTCATACCAATAGATACCCACTTCCATTCACTAAAACAACAAATCACAGGAAACAATTTCCAAATATCATGATTCTTTCACGAGATATTCCTCTACAAGAATAGATAATAAATCATATAATGTTTACATGAGTCAATACACTTTTGAAAAAATTGTGGGTTTTCTTTGACTACTACTCACAGACCATTTCACAAGATCCGGTTATTCAAGGTAGAGTCACTACTTTGATAGATAATAAAAAAGTGATAATAGACCCTAGCCTGAAACACATTTGTTCGATGAATCTCACTAGAATCTGCAATAATTGACTTCAAACCAGAGCCCTCATCTACCTTCTTCGATGGCCTGATTAACACATCTACATGATTAATGTAATCATCTAAATAAATCATCGCAAAATGAAACTATAAGTGCAAATTACATAGATAGAGAAGCTCTAAACCCCTAACCCCCATTAATATATTAATATCATAATATTATGTGTAATTATAATGCCTAATTTATGAAAATGGAAGTTGAGATTCCATGACCAAAACGATTGATCCCTATAAATACCATTTATCGGAGCTTTCTAGGGTGATGAGATCACTGACATATTCCCTTAAACTATCCCATAATGAAACTCACTAATTTAAGCATGAAAAAATCACTTCTAGATACTTTCTATATTATAAAGATTTGAACCAAAACCATGTTCACCAAAAAAACCCCATGAATTCCCAACTATCCCAGAATATACCCTTAGTTCATTTTTCGGGTAATAATGTGTTCTGTTTGTAGATTCTAATAGTATTATTTTTATATTTCATGTTTATCAAATTAATTATCATAATTATCCCTATTAATTTTTACATTATATTTTGTTATTATAAATTATATTAAGAAAATTATATTTTTATAAAAAAATTGAAATTTTATTTTTATGAAATTTATTTTTTAATAAAAAAAATTCATTAGATTCATAAATTTTGAAATGAAGTAATTTTATATAATATTATTATGATTTAATTTCTTTACAAATAAATGATAATTTAATATAACAAAGTCTAATAAATTCATTAGAAGGGTATGAAAATGAAAATTATCAAAAAAACTATTAAGTTTGAATAAATGATAATTTTCATATTAAAGAAAATCCTCAAATATATAGAGCATTATTTTGATAAAATAAATATTATATTTGAAATAATCCCATGGATATTATAAAATGATGAGTTTCTTAAAATTTACATTGGAATTAGATTTTTTTAGACGAAATTAAAAACTATATAAATTTTTCTGTTTATTATTCAAAAATTATAGCATAAAAGTTATGTTATGAATGGTAAAAAGGAATTAAAGAAAAAAATGTATTTTCCCTTTTAAAAAAGTGTATTTGAAGTTATTTTATCACTTTTATAAACCATTAATGAATCATCAAAATGAAATATTATATTTGATTGTTTTAAAATCAATTCTTTATTAATATTACTCACTTCCACATCACCAAGGGTTTTATTTTAATATTTTTACATCTCGGAATTATAAATCATTTAAAAACACTCACCTCTGGTATAAACAATGGTTATTAATCATGAAATGGTTTTTTATTTGGATTGTGTTATCATATAGAGTCTAAAAACACTTTTTATAATTTATTAATGAATCCCCATTCTTTCCCTATAGAAACCCCCAAACATCAACTAAATTTCCCTAAAGCCCACATGATTATCTATTTAATCTCCATATATCTATAAGAATAACCCCAAATGTTTTCCTAATCTCTTTATAATTTCTTTATAATATTTTAGTAGCACCATCTCAAGGAAGGTGACTCTCTCCTATAATTATTTATTTAATGTACATTTTTTTACTAAACACATTTCATTTCCATTTTTTATTTTATAATGTCTTTTTAGACATGAAATTAATTCCATTATAATTAAAAATTAATGAGTTAATACCCTTCACTATCATTCATCCATTCTATAAACTATTATCTACACCAGTTATGCTGCCAAAACCATCATGTGACTTTTTATTCGATAAATTTACTTACTGAATACCCATCCACATTTCCACTCTAGGGTATTCAACTAGTTTTAGCTATCTGTAATTTTCTTTTTATTCCAATACATATAACCCTAAATCCATAATAATTGTGTGAATTTTGATGAAATACATTCTTATATTGTATGATATATGTGGGAAAATGAATACACATGAGATGAATGTGGCAGGTGGGCCCATAATTATATAGAAACCCAATAAATTGATAAATGTTTTTATATCATAAAATACGATGTATGGTACATATTATATTATCCAAAACACACTATGTTATGTTGTCTTAGTAGTTATCCAAGAATTTTACTTTTGATGTCTTGTTTTATGTTGTCTCAACAAACCTTCATTTCCTCGGTGCTATCGTATTACATTATTCATTTTTTTCCAAATTTAAGATTTTCACCCCTTTAATACTATCTTGATATACATTTTTCCTTAAATATTTTTCCTATCAACATGTTTTACTTTTATAATTCCATTAGAAGGCTTTATATATCAGCATTTTTATATGTACATCCCCACGACATCTTGTATCTCTTTTCGATGAGTGAGATAATTTTAAATGAATATTAACACATTTTAAATAATTTCATTGAACCTATGATATATTTTATTTTTCTATGTTTCTAATTCAAAACACACTATGATTCAAAATCTATTAGTATTGTAATAATTCTGTATTTAAATAATAAATCATGAATTAAAGGTTATTAATGATTCGGTTAGATGTAATTTGTATCAAAGAAAGGTAGAGTAATTTGATTGGATTATGATTAGAAAATATAAGTGATTTCATTACATATTAGACTAAGAATAAGAACAAAACAAACATAAATAATAGTAAATTATAGAGTATTCATAATTAGGGCAACCAAATCTATGTCTATATACTATTGCGGGTTATGGATTTGGAATAGTTGTACATAGTGATAATATCCATTAAAATGGGTCATTTTTATTGACTTGATGAACACATGGTGAATGAAAAAGATTACTTGATTCATACCTTCTTTGACACTCGGGGGGATTTTCATGGGTAAATACATAAGATATTTACAATCTAAAATGTTGGAAAATAAATTGGGATACAATTTTATGTTATGAAAAAGAATATTGATAACATATATTGTATACAAGAAATTTATTGGTTTATGAAAGTAATTTATTTTTGAATTATCACTTTTATTTTCAATGTTTCTCGTGTATGTTATAATTACTTTCATAATTATCATTTATAATTTTCAATTTATTTTAGTTAATGGTCCAAAATAAATGGAAGTGCATCATCATCCAATGTGAGAGACAATGTTATGAATTCCCAAAATATATTCCCTACCCAATGTGATAAAAAATCAATATTTTCCAGACAACATGTTCTCAACTAAGAAATGTTTTGAATAGATAAATGAATAAGGATAAATATCAACATCCCATAAGAAAGAGAACATTAAAATTGATAAGTTTATGTGAATAAATCATTTGACATAAAATGCATCATTCTATACATTAGTCATAGAAAAATGGATAAACTATATTGAAAACAGATTCCTCATCCATCACAGATTTGAACAAGATATTTTTATAGAGGTTTTTAATCATATGGATAGAGAGGCATATCAAATGGGTATTTTGAAAAACAATTATGAAGACTAATGAGGAAATAAAAATAATGGAGTGGAAAGAGATCTATAAAATGATATTATTTAAATATTTTACTTTCACTCTCAAACATAACAAGGATTGGTTTTTTAATTCCCCTAAGAGAAATGAAAATTAATCCATGAATCCATATGAGGTGAAATTCACTTATCTGTCATGATATGCCTCTAGATATTTCATTGACCATGAATATTAATATTACTAATTCATTATTGGGATAAAGATTAGTCTACAACAATCTTTCATGACTTATTAATAACAAAATGACCAGAAAAATATTTTATGTGGAATCAATTGAGAAATAAAGATTACCAAATCTCCGGGGTCTCAAAGGTCTAATGATAGGTACTGAAGAATGTTGTCCAATTTCGAAAGAGTAATGAAAAAAATATCATAGGGGTAAGAAATTATATCATCCCACTTATAAAAAGTGTTCGAAGAATCGTCAAGGAAATTTCATGAATGGAAAAAGCAAATGGTTTGGGTGTAGTAATGTTGTGAAACTAGATAGAGATTGTCATTGGGAGAAACCCACAACTGTAATGGAAGAAATTATTTATCTTGTGAAGATATTGCATGATTTTCAACTTTTCAACTACATTGAACAAAGAAACTATAAAAACTATTGAAATGTGACAAGGGTTGTTGAAAACAATTGACAAAAAAACATCAAAGGATTAGGGATAAAGGGAGATCATATATAACCACAAATGCTAAGATGGATTGTAATAATGAATTAGTTACATATTTTTAGTTATTAATTCTAGAAAAGAGGATGTATTATTTGATTCTAGTTCTACATGTTCTTTCATTACATTCATGTTTTTTAAAACTATTCAAACAACCCTTGAAAATAATATATGTAATGTTATTAGTGAAAATGAAAAATATATAAATTATTTCATCCTAATTATACAACACCATACCAATCCATATACTGTTGGATGAAAATCAATGTGAAAAATATGATACTCCCTTTATTATAATTTGATGTTATTCTAGTTAAAGATTATATTTTCTAATATAGAGAAAACATGAATTTCCAATATAAGTAAATAACCCTATCTATTATAAATCACTCTATGATTCTTCATAAGTTTAAATATGAGGATGAATATCATTTGTAAACATCATCTAAAGAATGGAAAATAATTCATTATGAAAAACTATATTTAGATTACCTGACTAAGACCAAATAAAATATTATCCTTTGAATCATTCCCATATCAAGGGTAAATTCCAATGTGTTTTTTAAAGAAATATTTAATCATACTCAAAAATGATAGTTCCTCTTCATAGTTTAATTAATACTAAGATATTTTTTAAAATCCAAGACTCCATATAGAATTAACATCATCGAACTTAAGGATGTAAAGGATGAAGTAATGGAGAATCTAAAAAAGGGTTCATGTGGCCAATTTCATTACCATGGGGTAAACTAGTCTATTTTTTCATGAAGTATATTTCAGAAAAATTTCCTCTTTGTTTATTATATTTATTTTAAAAAGATTGTGATAATGAAAAATTATCCCCATGCCTGGATGGATGCCATTTTTTATCAACTATGTGAAACTCAGTTCCTCTCTAAGGGGGATCTATGGTCAAGATATTATTATGTAATGATATAGATTAAGGATAACCTCAAGGAATGATTTCATATATGATACTAGAAATGTATGTTCAATGTTATCACAAATTTCTCCCACCAATTAATGATCCTTGAGAATATCTACCCAACACAATGACTAGAATTGGATGAATTGATAGTGAAATGAATATTTTGTAATAATATATATATACATAATAGTGTGTCATATGTATCAATACTAAAATCATCATGTATAAATTCACACAAAAGGAGATTATAATACACTGACATAGGTTGTTAGAGATGGAAATTTTTTATGATCATTCAATTCATTAACATCATGTTAAGGAAAAAAAATGACAAAATTTATATGTATAAATGATCATGAAACACTATCAAAGACGTGGATTGAAAGGGTTCTATTCTTCATGGACAAAAAAATAATAGATCTGGGAATAAAAAAAGTTCATGCCTTTCTAAAATAACTTCTCAACCATCTATTATAATGAGTATAAAATATTCCTAAAAAGATTTTGTCATGTTGCATGAAACTAGCAGTGAATCTTCATGAGTTTAACATTGACATGGATAGAGTTTTATGCTTTAGAACTTCGATATGTGTCCCATAAATTTGATTTACAAGATTTTAGTTTGTGATTCAAACATTTCCCATACCGGTATGGATATTGAAAAAGATTCTCATTGCTTCATCATAGGAATCCCATGTATATTTAAATGTGATAACACCATCGGTTTTGTATTCAATTTACATTAAGATTAAATGCATTTAATTGATAACAACAGATATTTATCTCTAAAAAAATCTCTAAAATATATATAAATTTTTTTGATGATAATATCACGCACCACACTCCATTATATATTATCATGATATGAGGTTCACCTAGTTGGTATAGAGATGAATTCCAAAATAAATATACATAGAGATGTTTTTTAGTACTACTGGTAACCCTCAAATGAATGTATAATCTAAGAGAAATATTTAAACTCTAGAGGATATGTTGATTTTATGTTTAATATATTTATAGTTGATGATGTGATCATCCACTAACATTAGTGTAGTTTTTATATGACTGTTTTTTCCATTCAGGCAATCAAATGGAACCTTATGTGCTTATGAATAGGGCAAGGTTTAAAAATCCAACATACTATGATGAAATTGGAGGGAAGAAGATTATGGGACATAATATTATCTAAGACATGAATTAAAAACTTATAACCATTCAATATCATATAAAATCATCAAATACATGATATAAATGATATACATACAATTTTTATGGGATGAAGATTTTGAGGTTATTGATAAGGTGTTTCTTGGTATATCATCAGTGAATAAATTCAAGATGTTAATATGTAACCACCCATTCTAGTGTGTCCCATGATGAGACTCCCAAATCCCGTCTCCAATAAGAAAGGGGTTGATGATTAGAATCGAGTAGTCATATCATTAAAATGGGAGTTATTGCCTATATAACTATACACACACACACACATTTACAAGGCCATAAAATGATGAAATGTAAAAACCACTAGGAGAAAAAATCTATGCATATTAAAATATCCCAACCAGAGTACGACAAGAAGGTAACGTAATGTGAAACTGAGCCAAATAAAATCCCACCAAAAAGAACTCATTAACCACAAGTTCAATATATAAGAAGATGTACTCATACTATTGTCTATAGCCGTATAAACAGACCCTATCATGTGTGATATCATAAGTCACCACCTAGTCCTTGTCCTCTTAGAATCAATCAAAAGGTTGCATGTTAATAGGAGACACGACACATGCTAGAAAATCCAATGCTTATGTGATTATATCAATAATTAGTATGACACTGTAAAACCACAAAGCAATACAAAAACGAATATGCATTCATCTCTACAAAGAATAATTATACCACAAATATAAAAATAATTTATACATATACTCAAACCAATAAACACATTCTAGAGGTAAGTCACATCTACAAAATTCCAACACTAGAGATTCAGTTTGAAGATTCCATGAAGCACTCATATGGGAGAACACACTCCTAAGTCTGATAGCACTGATGATGTTGTTCAAATAAAAAATATTCTTCAAGAAGTATCATGAGAGGGATATGGAAGTAGATTTTAAAAGAATAATATGATACATCAGATGAGGATCACATCTAGGGCCATGGGGTGATACCAACAAATCCATCTTGATTATCCCAATATGTAGAGGATTGACGTCCAGTAAAATTGGACGTGTCAATATCTAAGAATATAACAAGGGATCAAATATGAAATTATATTCCCAGACCAAGCCTCTTAGGGTATTCCAATGACACTATCCAGGATGTTGTGCTATAGGCATCATACTCCTATGACTAAGAAATGATACCCACCAACCACTAGGGAAGTGATAAATGGAATAAATGATAATTAAACTTGTCTATTATATGGTGGAGAATAAATTCAATCCATGTAGAAAGGGGTACATGGTATGTTGAAGGGTCACATGTTGTGTCCTTTAACCATAGGTATAATGCTTTTACAACATTATTTGTCATTCCATACTTTTTTGTTTAGATGGTGGGTACATGGAATTTAGAAGAAGTCACATGCTATGTCCTTTTATCTGGGGTCTACCTATGTACTCTGGATGTGTGATATTAAACAGTGTAAACACATGTGTATCTTCTAGTGTACTAGTACAAGTGGTGGTTTGTGTATATGGGCTAACCCAAATTGTGTGGTGGTTGACATGCTATGTAGGAAACCTGTGTTCTCCGACACATGTCTTTGTACCTCCCATGATACATGTTGTGTCTCACAGAAGGTCCTACACGTCATGTCATTGGTTCACATGCCTTTTGATATTTAAAATTATCCTAAAACCATGTCTGAAGCTTTTTGGGAGCCATACACTATGTATCCTTAGGTTACATGTCGTGTTCATCGAGATTTTCCAATATCTCACATTCTTCCATAAATTGACATGTCTGATGATCTGGGTCTCATTCTAGTGATCTATTTACCTCAAAGCACCATATCCAAGGTCGTTCTATTACCCTATTAGTGAATTGTGGTGTTTCGAGCCTTCAATCGGCTCAGAAAAACATTTAAATCAATTCTGATGCAAACAGATCGAAGAACGAGTTATTTTTATTCACTGTAATGTTTCTGTCTTCATCACTACTACACATTTGTTAGGTCATTCCAATGTCGGATCTTTAATTTTGGCTTTGTTTTACCAAGAAACGAAGGATCTATGATCATTCATTCAAAATTTTGTTGATGATCAAATAACACATAGAAAATAGAAGAGGGAAAAGTATATGGAACAAATCTGAGGAAAGAACCTCAACCATTTTTCATTTCACCCTCGATCATTTCCCATAATAATGATCAATAATCAAACAATTATCCAATAATAAAACCCTGATAAAATCCTACAAATAAAACTCATCCTATAAGAACAATCGAACCGTAAATCATCCATTTATTGGTTGGTCTGTGTTAATCATTAAATCTAATAGTAGGGAAAGAATAAAAAATAATTTATTCTACCTTTTTTTTGGAACAATAACTGATGATGATCGATCTATTCGTCATAGTCGTTACTGAGATTAGTCAAAAATTATGTTCATCAATCATCACTTTGTGATTCTATTTCCATTATCATCATTTGTTTCTTTAGGGTTCTATCAAATTCCTCCAAGGAATTTCTATGGTAATGAGCCTAACCTTAGAACACTACCTAATGGGTCATTAAAAAAATTATTTTCGCTTTTTTTAATGTAAATTAAATGGTTAAAATAAAATAAATATTCAATTTATTTTATTAATTCAAAACAATTGAAAATAATTTCCACAACCTACCCATGTCTTCTGATCTTTAGAATCTCCTAGGGTGAATCTAATACTCTATAAACAATGGTGCGCTCATTTTTTTTATCAGGGCCCCTACTAACAAGTTTTTCCATGTTTTGAGGAAACCTATGTGCATGTTTCAATAATATTTGAAAATTATTCAATCATTTATTCGAGGAACACTGGGCTATGAAGTCCCAAGATGTCTCATCACCTGGTCTCAAAATTATCATTATAATATTTTAAAATAATACATGTAAAATCACAGAAATTACATTCTCCCCACCATGAATATTTACGTACCTAAAAAGTGAAAACAAAGGATACTAAAAAAGTTGAGGGTACTGAGAATGTATCTGAGCCTCCCACACTCATGTTCACTCTTGTATATTCATGTGCTACCACCAAAAACACATTAAATTAATAACTCTCCCATTATAGATACTCTCATATTTATACTTGATCTTTATTAGGTACTCAATAAATGTCTATCTGTCATCAATATCCAGCTCGGCTTAGTCGATGTTGTGAGATTGTTTATTCTTGTACATCCTCAGTTATGACATGTGGACGATGTCATGTACCTATTATAACTACACTTGTAGATCTAAGAGGTATTCCACCTCACCAACACTATGAAATATCAGAAAATGTTTGAAAAAACATGGATATAACATTCCACCCAAGAAAAATCATTGTAATCCCCATCTTGGTGAAACCCAAAAGAATATATGCTCTCCTTCCTCGAACTCCAATTTCCTACATCGCCTATCAGTATAAGACTCCTCATGGATTTGTGAAATCATTATCCAATGTTAGATGATTTGAATCTTATCATTAGTAGCTCGCACCATCTCTGGGCCCATGAGTACAGACCATCCTAGGATAGCCCTGAATATTGATGACCCTTAGGGTCACCCGTAAAAATTCTCAAATCGTTCCAAACCAATGATGTAATGGTGTCTAGTGTTGTACTCAAACTACAACAACAGATGGTGATCCTCCAAACTATGTTTTATGTCCAACACGCAAGATCATAGCATTTCCTCCAGATCCTAAATGGTTAGCTCTGTCTGGATGTACGTCTATGGGTGAAACATAGTGATCAATCGTAACTGGGTTCCAAATGCCTTGTTCAATACATTAAAAAATGGGATGTAAGCAGGACATCATGATTGAAAAAAATAATTTACGGAATTCCTTAGATTCAAAATATATCCTGAATGTAGATTTTTCCTAATATCTCTATTGAACTATGTTCTCAGATAGCTCAGAAGTGCATTGACATGGTGATTCGATCAATGATCACCCAGATAGTGGAGTGTCCTTATGACATACATGGTATACCAACCACATTTTCCTTTTATATTCCATCCCACATCCACCGTGGAACCTCAAGGGGTTGAGATAATCCCAATGGAAACCAGCACTCGAACTTCACTTATTCAATTGTTAGGTATCAAGAAACATATAATTCCACTAATTTCTTAATTCCTGGCCACAAAAACTAACAATAGATGTTCGATTAAATCTTCTCCACACCTGGATGTACCGCCAAAGAGAATGTATTAATCTTCCTCTGAACCTCCTCCCACAATTCCACTGGTATGATTTGTAAATACTCTAAAATGGATAATGTGATCCCTATATTTAAAATACCATTCCTAATAGTTCCGCATCAAGCTTTGTTCACACAGACTCTTGTAGTTATTAGGCATAAGAAACACCTCCCTGACTCACTGAAAGAGTGTTGGGGTAACAAACATCAACTAGAGGTAAAATTATCCCTCTCTATCCATAATGGATAACTATAATGAGGCCCAATGCTCTGATTCGTTGTACATCAAATTCAAACAAGATCACCCAGTAAGATAATCTTCCATCATGTTCCCCTTACTAGGAGTATAGATAATCTCAAAGTCATATTCCTATAGGAACACAACTCATCTCCTCTATATCACGTTTATATCATTCTGAGAGAAGTTATACCTGATACTCTTGTGATCTGATTAGGCAATAAACTCCTCACCCATTAGGTAGTGTCACCACATCTTCAATGAAAATAATTCCACTACTAACTCAATATCAAGGGTTGCATAGCCATAATCATGTGGTCTCAACTGGCATGAACCACAGTTCATCACCAATTTCTTTTGCATCATGACACAACCAAGACCATTTCTTGATGCCTTGCAAAACACTACGTACTCTACACCATTCTCCGAAAATCTCATGATTAGAGCTCTTTTCAAACTCTAACTCAAATAGTAAAAATCATTCTAAAACATCTTTATCCATAGGAAATTTATCCCATTTTGGGTCAAAGATGTCATTGGTGAGGATAACTTGAAGAATTCAGGTATTAATCTCCAGTTACATCATACTAGCCTATGGATGATCTTCTCCTCCATCACACTCCTAGGTGGATCCCACAATAACAATGCCTCAAGATTAGATTGGTCCACAACCACTCCATCTTCTAAGATATCATGTCCATGAAATCAGACCACCAGAATCCACTTCTGGAACATTGAGAGATTCCCAAAATGATGGGGCTCTCAGAGTACGTCCAGAATCTTCCTTAATAATCTCACACGCTCCTCCTCAGATTCCGAGTACACATGGATATCATCAATAAAGACTACCAATACCCAGTCTATGTAAGGTTGAATTATTTTATTCATGAGTCCCATGAAAACTACCAGGGCCTTCGTCATGAGAGAGGGAATCAGCAAGTACTAATAGTGACCATAATGACATCTGAATGTCTTCTTCAGAAAATCCTTATCCTATACTCGCAACAGGTGATAACCTAATCGAAGGTCACCCTTTGAGAACCATCATTCCCATCTCCACTAATCAAAGTGGTTTCAAATTTTGTGTAGTGCACACCGATTCTTCGTATTCACCTAGTTTAGGTGCCAGTAGTGCATAAACATCTTCAATATCTCATATTATTTTTTAGCGAACAACACTAGGGCTGCCCAGGGTGATGCACTGGGTCTCATGAAGCCCTTCCTCTGCAAGTCCCCAAACATTAACCTCAGTTTGTGATGCTCTATGGGATCCATCCAATATGCTGATATAGATATAGTTTTAGTCCCATGTTGTAAATCAACAATGATTTCTATCTCCCAGTGGGGAGGTAATCCAAAACATCATCAAGAGAGACATCCTCACACTATGCCTCCAATCCTGGATAATAGAAGCTCATAAAATATACTAAACAATGGGTAAGGTTGTCTAACTGATGAGTTATCGGCTGCACCATCATATGTATGTTTCTATCCTATGCTTCATGTGTTTCCTTTTCACCAAAAAAGGAAAACCTCATTCTATCAATGCGGACACAAAACACCCTTCACCTAAAGGAGTCAGTGTAGGCATAGATTTTGGATAACCAATCCAAACCACGAATGACATAGTATGTCCCCAATAGTTTTATTAAGAGTTTCCAACCAAAAATCATTACTCAAAGTGTCAGTTTACATTATCATCATGGGTGTCTGATCAATGAGTCTTCTCTTATACGTGTCTCTAGGTTTAAGGGTCAAGTCTATGGTTTAACCGAAATCTATAGGTCTTGAATAAGATATGTCTTGAGAAATTAATCAATACAAACTATATCTATCATCACTACAACTAAATAAAAAAATAAAAAAATATTACATTGAATCATTCCTGATGCCCTTATGTCATATACATCGACCGCATATAGTTGTCTCTACCCTTTCCCTTCAACTCCCAGATCTTGGAATGAACCTCTTTGGGGTGGTGGTGGTAACAATTAGGAACGCCGACCACCTCCATTGGCTCTCACATAACCTCATCCATGTCCTCCTCTATATGGATCTACCAACTCTTGTCACTGTCTATCACTAGATGGTCCATCCACGGTCTCCCTGTTAGTAGTAGGATGGGTTGTAAAATCTTAAGGGAGATGTCCCCAGCCATCACATGTAAATCACCGCATCTCCCTATCATGACTAGACCCCCCCTGTGAGCGCTGAACTATAGATCCCATATCATAGGACCTCCCGGTAAATATTCTATCACATCAAGATCCCTGAGAAAAACATTGGCTCCCAACATCCTAGGTCTATAGACCTTCTCACCCACATCTAACTACCACTTACTATATCTGCTCAGTCAAGATTATTTTTACCAACAAATCTCGCTCAAGCACCCCATCATATGTCAAAAGTAATAGAGGGATAATTTTTTTTCTAATATCTCTATAAAGACCTCGTTCGATGTTCTGATCCCTAATGTACTCATCTATAACCAAATCCATCGAGTACATGGAATGGTTGGTGAAACTTGATGAATAATATTAAACCTTTACGCAACACTTTTGGATACATAGAAGAACCTATATAAACTCATATCTCAGAAAAACAGGTGAGAACATATCCCTGAAGAGACACTCAAAATCCATCCATTAAAGTTTCACGTTGTCGTTATTCTAGATAGAAAAACTCCACCGTCACTTTACTGAGCCCTCTAGAAGGCTCTCCACTAGGACCACCATTTAATATGTTGTTGTCCTGCTAGATGAAAAACACAGGTCTCTATATAAATCCAGTCCTCACCCACATGATGGTCAAGATTTCCTCAATTACTGAGGATACCCTGTATCTAATACACATGAATTGAGCATAGTTTGCGCTCCTCATATTCTAGTATTGCAGGTAACACATGCTACTCCACAACTAGTGGTGTGGATAGTGCAACACATGGAGGTGAAATTTGATGAAATGTACCATGTATCAAACCCTCATCATGGAGGGGGTCACCCTCATGATGGAGCTACAGAATCCTAGTTGGTATGTGTCATGAGGAAATAATATATAATAAAAGATGTATCACAGTTAATAAGTATATCTTGAGAGATTATTCAAGAAGGACATGGAACAACAACACATTCTTATAAGATGCATGTATCATTATTTCCCCCACAACCAATGTGATCATGTACCAAGTCAAAAAGAATATTATCAGAATCCTGGTGTATGATCATGATGGATACCCATACCAACATTGGAGTCCCAAGACGAATATATGAACTCAGAACACTAAACAATTTTTCCCCAAATCAATCATACAGACTTCTATTCATATAATAGTAATGGCCGTATTTGATACCACTAAATCATGAATCTTTCTTGTGGGGCCCATGTTATGACTACCCAAGCCCACCTCTAATATGTAATGGGCTCGTAACTAGAACTGAGTTGGAAGATCACCAACATAAGAGGAATTTCGTATATATCTGTACACATGCACAAATCTCGAACCCCAAAAAATGATAAAATGTAAAAACCACTAACAAAAAAATGCATTCATACTAGTATATCTCAACTAGAGTATAAACAAAAAGTAATGTATATTGAAGTGAAATTAGGACAAATACAAGCCCAAAATAAAGAAATCTATAACCACATACCCAACATGTAAGAAGTGCTACAATGACTGCGGTCTGTAGACATTGGAAGACACCCCAAAATTTATGATCTCACTAGGAATCACCTTGCCCTGGTCATCCAAGGTCTCTATAAACAGTTCACATGTTTGCACAAGACACGACATGTGCAGGAAAATGATATATAGGTTTCAGTATAACAATACACCATAGAACACCCTAAAACAAAAAACTGATACACAAAGGAAGATACTATATGGTTTGTATTGTATATGTCTATAGCATATATGAAAATAATATATATAGATATACTCAATAAAAGACACTTAGTCTAGATCTATGTCATAACTACCACATTCCAACACTAGGGATTCATTCTAAAGATTCAATGAAGCACTCATTAAGGAGAACACACTCTTGAGTCAGATATAACTAATGATGTCCGTTCGATAATTATTTTTCAATGGGAACCTTCTTGAGAGAGATACACTGATATATCAGAAGATTATTATATGATACAACAGATGAGGAACATTTCTAGGTTCATGGAAAGATACCAAAAAATTCACCTAGATTAACCCTATAAGTAAAGTATTGAAGTCTGGTAGGATTGGTCACATTATTACCAAGGAATCTACATGGGTTCTGAATCTGAATAGGGGAACCGGCACTGGGCCTCTATGGGTATTCCAACGACTCTATCTAGGAAGTTTGGCTGAAGGGATTATACTCTTATCAGTACGGAATGTTACCCACCAACTTTCAGGGAAGCAATAATGTGAAGAAACCATACAATAACTTTTCCATTATAAGGTGGAAAATATATTCATGCCATATAGAATGGGGTACATGGTCATTTTAAGGGTTGGACACCCTATCCCTTGACCCAGGCTACTGGCTTTGTACAATGGTTCGTGTCACTCCAAACAGTGTCATGTAGAAGATGGGTACACAACGTGTAGAAGAAGTAACATGTCATTTCCTTCCATCATGGTCAACCCATGTACACCAACCATGTTATAGTACATAGTGTATACCAATATATATCTTTTCATGTACTAGTACATGGGGTACACTTTGTAATTGGTCCAGGCCATGTTGTGGGGTAGTGTACACATCGTGTTGGAAACAGGAATACTCCACCCTCTGTTTGTATACCGCCAAGATACTTGTTGAGTGTCATGGAAGGGACTACATGTCGTATGATAGGGTCACACTCCATTTAGTATTTAAATATCTCCCAAAACCCAAAAAGCCACATAGGGTCAGCCATATGCCTTGTAACCTTGGGTTATACGCCATGTTCATCAGGATTTTCCAACATCCCGCTTTCTTCCTCTATGTGACTCAACTGATGATATGAATCTCATTATGTTTATCTTTTCACCTCGAAACTCCATATACCTGGATGTTTCATTACCCTAACACTGAATATATGATTTTTAGTCCTTTTATTGACCCAAAAATTGTTTAAATTAATTCTGATGCAAAATTCATGCAGAATAATCTCTTCTGTTTCGCTCTGATTCTTCGATCTCCATCACTACATAACTTTCCTTTGGTTGTCCTAAAGTAGGATATATAATTATAGATCATTTCCCCAAGAAAAAAGGAGAAATTATCATCCATTCATAAATGAAATGAAGAATGAAGATGATATAGAAAACAGGGGAGAGAAAATAACATGGATAATATATAAGGAATGAACATCATCTATTGTTCATTACGACGTAGATACTTTCCCATAAGAATGATCAATAATAAAAATAATTGTCAAACTAATCAATCCTTAATAGAATCCTGATAATAAAACTCATCCCTTAAGAACGATCG